>JAVJIF010014114.1:0-123025 GCA_038442645.1 Agave tequilana | reverse complement strand
TTAAAAACATAGAAGAACTTTCATTTTCCTTCTTAAAACAAACTTAATTTCAAAACCGTGAACGCTTCTATCGTAAACTCTCCCTATGGATCGACCCGTAATAGCTATTGCTACGACGGTGATTCGGAAGGAGTAAAGAAAATCCGTAAATACATTTAGAGTTTTTGAACATCAACAAACGAACATCGAAGGTTTACTCTAAACCCTCTCTCTCTGAATACTAGTAAACTCCTATACTTCCGATTAAAATTTTGGCGCCGTTGCCGGGGAGAGTAACGGTTTTTATTTTTGTTTTAGAACTAAACGAATTTTTCTTCTCTGTTGCAGGTTACAGGTTAGGAAAACAGGAAACAAAGCACTGCAGTAACATATAAGTGGTCTTGGGCCTCTGCTCAAGAAAGCAGAGACCAAGTGCCCTCTGATTTGCCGCGTTTTCTCGGCCAAAGCCGCGGATCCGAGGCAAAGAGGAGTTGACTACTAACTGGTTTTTGCAGGGTTGCTTGCTTTGCAAAACATAGCTGCTGCAAATCTTATTTCTTGTATGCTCTCACCAAGATCCTGCTAATAACTCAACAGTAAAACATTTGTTGAAAAGTTTAAAATTGATTAGACGTTTGCATTTTTAGGCACGTGTCTTTTCAATTCATTTACTTTACTGTTGAAGAGTGCTGGAGCAAGGTACGTTCGCATTGCATTTAGAATAAGACTCACCTCTTTGTTGATTTACATCGCTTTGAGTGAACCTTATTTGCATATATTGTACACTTGCACAAAATTGATCTTAAGAGCATCACCCAATAACAAGATAAGGTGGGGATTTCATCACCCTTTCCTTGGCCCAAAAATCATCATCCAAGCACTCACAATCCAAGCTTTTTAATAAAATTTGATAGACGTTAGCCCTAGGGACATCTGGACTCAGTAGGAGATCAGCTGAAGTTGGAAATTGTTTTAGATTCATACTCCAGTCAAATTAGTGTCTAAGGTTGGGGATTAAGAGGTTACGCCTCAAAGATACCGTGGTTTGGCGTAATTAAGGCCCGTTGCTTACGCACGGATACCTCCCACCGTATTTTGCCCCTACCTGGCTGATTAACTGTGGTCTGACTCGAGCAATAACCTTCTTTGGTTCATCGAACAGTTAGGAGTCGTCTAGGTCCAGGTATCCTCGATAGCTTATGATTGCTTTTTCTTTTCTTGTTTGTTATTTTCCTTTTTCTTTGCTTGTGTGATCGGTGAACGTTGTCTGTGATTGTGCATGCAAGAGTGGTACCGGGATCCAAATTCTGCAAGACTTGTTAGGATTTCTACACTTGCACAAACACCACCTCCTGACACAATCTCAATTATGGCCAAGAACACTTCTCTTCAAGACAAGTTCCACCCCATTCGCACTTCACTTCCATCATGCATTCTTTTACCGTGGCAAATGGAAATAACTTTGAGCTTAAGCCACAATTCATAAATACACTCCCGCAGTTTCATGGCCTAGAGTCTGAGGATGCATATTTCTTCATTCGTGAGTTTGAAGAAGTATGTGTGATGATGAAAATTTTCCAATTGACTGAGGACGCTGTTAGATTAAGGTTCATACCCTTCGCGCTTAAGGATATAACTAAGAAATGGCTATATAATCTTCCCGCCAGTTTTGTCTCTTCATGGGATGATTTTGTAAAAGTCTTTCTTAAGAAGTTCTATCCCATTCATAAGACAGCCCTCATGAGAAAAAAAACATTATGCAGTTCAAGCAGGAATCTAATGAACCATTCTGGAAGTATTTCGAACGATCAAAGACTTACTAGCCCTATGTCCTCATCACGGCATAGAGAAGTGGCGGCAGTGCCAAATTCTCTATGACGGACTTGACTACCAAACCAAGACACTCCTTGAAACCATGTGCCAAGGGGAATTTTTAAAGAAAGATGAGAATCAGGGTTGGGACCTCTTTGAAGCTTTAGCAGAAAAAACCATCCAGTAGGAGTCATGCCCAGAAAAACCCAATCCCACCACTTTCAGAATCGGTATGCATTCGATTGAATCCTCCATAGCTGCCGAGGCGGAAATAACACAATTGATGAAGAGGATAGAACTGCTTGAAGCTAGGGAACCTACTGCTGTGAACCAGGTCAACCCACCACCTGTGGTCAACCCGGGTTGTACCTATTGCCATGATCTTAACCATCTGTTCGAAGAGTGTCCTGTTTACCAGTCTCAAATGTACTCTGAAAATATGAATGCAGCATACACCAGACTCAACTACAATCCATACTCCAAAACATACAACCCCGGATGGCGAAACCATCCAAATTTTTCCTGGAGTCAGTCTGGTCATGAGCAACCAAGTCAACCATTCTCACATCAATATCCTGCTCAGTCTCATCAACCCAGTTTCCACCAAAATCCACCACATTTCCAATCATACCAGAATCCACCAAATTTCCAATCATATCAGAATCCACCACATTTTCAAACAAACTTCCAGCCCACATATCAGCAACATCAAACACAAGATCCTCCAGACAAAGAATGTCAGATTTGGAAAAAATGATTGAAACCTTATCCAAAAACCAGGCTTCAATGATGACCAACCACCATCAGGATATGAACAAGATACAGGTTCAGATAGGTCAATTGGCTAATTCTTTGAATGAAGACAAAAAGGAATGCTACCAAGTCAGCCATTGCCCAATCCAAAAAAACCCTTCCCTCTTCATGAAGTTGAAGACATGGACCCCAGTCAATGCAACACTGTTCATATTCTGAGATTCGAAAAGCGGGTAGATAATAAGGTTTCCAATCAACCCACCAAATCAGTGTCAAAATCAACACCTCCTGTTCCAATGCAACCAACTCAAGACAATCCATCTTCAAGTTCACAACCATCAACTTTCAAATCCAAAGAAAAAGAAAAGATAGATGAGCAACCATATAAACCTATTGTACCATTTCCAAATAGGCTAGCAAACCAAAAGCTGAACGCTCATATGGAGAAGATCAGAGAAATGTTTAATCAGGTCCAAATCAATGTACCTCTTCTTGATGCCATACAACAAGTTCCATCATATGCCAAATTTTGAAAAGAATGTGCACCAAGAAGAGGAAAGCAAATGTCCCTAAAAAAGTCTTCCTAGCTTCAAACATAAGCGAGTTGCTCACTGGGCCAATTCCTGTGAAATATAAGGACCCAGGGAGTCCAACCATTTCTTGTATTATAGGACAGACCACGATCAACAGGACATTAGTTGATTTAGGAGCCAGCATCAATCTTCTTCCCTTTTCTGTGTATCAGCAACTTGGGTTAGGTGACCTCCATCCAACCAAGTTACTATACAAGGCTGATCGCTCTGTAAAGATTCCCAAGGGGAGATTATAGATGTTTTAATACGGGTCGGGGATTCATTTACCCGTAGACTTCATTGTTCTAGAGACGCAACCCGTACACAATCACAGGCTCATACACCTGTCATTCTTGGACGCCCTTTCCTAGCCACCGCTAATGCGATCATCAACTGTAGGAATGGCTCGATGCGTCTAACTTTGGAGATATGACAAAAGAGGTGAATGTTTTCCACCTGGGAAAACAACCTCGAGATTTGGATAATGAGTCATTTGAAGTGAACTTAATCGAGGGTTTAACAAGTGAACATGACATGGAGGTTGAATATGAGTCCGATGAAGAATTTGAGTTAGAGTCTGATGACTTCAACCTTAATCAGATTGTTGAGTCCATTGTGGAATGGGCCACTAATATTACCCCTATTCTTCGCTTGCACCAAGAACAACCATTGATAGATCCTGTCCCTTCTTCTGAGCTTAAGGTTCTTCCCAACCATCTCAAGTACCAGTACTTGGATGAGAAAGAAGCTTTTCCCGTGATCATTGCATCCCATCTCACGAAACAACAAGAAGAGGATCCTTCTTACAGTGTTAAGAGAAAATCGAGAAGCCATTGGTTGGACCATGACTGACATAAAGGGGATTAGTCTTCCATAGTACAACACCGGATCATTTGATGGAGGATGCTAAACCAAAACGTGACCCACAGCGTAGACTGAACTCAATTATGCAGGAGGCTGTTAGAACTGAGATTTTGAAGCTGTTAGACAATGGATTATCTATCCATATCCGATAGCCAATGGTTAGTCCAGTCCACAATGTGCCAAAGAAAGCAGGATTTACCGTGGTAGAAAACGATAAGAAAGAATTGGTACAAACACGACTTCTTACGAAGATTCGAGTTTGTATCGATTACCGAAAATTGAACACTGCCACACGTAAAGACCACTTTCCCCTTCCGTTCATTGACCAAATGCTCGAGAGAATAGCGGGACATGAGTACTACTGTTTCCTGGATGGATATTCAGGATATAATTGAAATACACCTAGAGGGGGGTGAATAGGTGTAATTGCTAATCTAATGATTTTTTTTTTAAACTTATGAAATGAGTGATGCAACAATCTCTCAAAAGCACGACTAAGAGCCGAATACCCCTTGCGAGGTTCTGAACTCCTTCCTCCCAATTCCCTTAAATGGTTAGAGGTGCGCAATGCAACCGTGTAGTATTGAGGTGTGATTGATCAATGCCAAGTGTGATGATGAAAATGAAAAGCTCACAATGTAACACAACAAGTATAGCAACACAAGATTCCACAAGTAAAATAGCAAGTAAGTAAACAAATAAGGATTGCACAATAAAGGTTAGTTCTCAAGCAATAATTGGAAGTGATATAAAGCAAGAAAGTAAGCAAGAAGAACGCCAAGGCAATCGCAAACAAGATGATTTGTTTCGAGGTTCGAGCCCGTTGCTCTAGTCCCCGCCTTCACCTCCGTGAAGGGTTTCCACTATCCCCTTAGGATCCCGTACAAGTTAGGCCTCCAAAGACCTCAAGCCCGTAGCTTCACCTTACAAAGAAAACTCCACCGAGGAGCTTGTCTCCACAAGAACAAGAATTACAAATAGTGATCTTTAACTAGACCACAACACTCTTTTACAAACACTCTCACTCTTTTACAACTTCACCTATAGAAAATATGAAATTTTTGGCTCTATGAAGTGTGGTGAGAAAAGCTTCAGTTGTAGAGTGATATTAGAGATCAAACAACAACTGAAAAACCAATTTTGAAAGAATGGAAATGAAAGCTTTAAACTATTTTTCTCTTTCTCTTGAAAACTATGAAAACTTGTATTTTTCTTGGTAAATAACTAAGGCCTATTCCCCACTATTTATAGGGAGAGAATAGGTTAAAAACTCTGATTTTTCCAGCTAATTTGATCAGAAAAAGAGTCCCAACAACTCCTAAAACTCTGTTAAAGAGAAAACCAAAACAGATTTTCAGAAACTCTAAAAGAGGAAAGAGCCGTTATGGCCTGTTGCAGGCCTACCGGTCGACTGCCGGTCGACCGGGTCCCTGCTGGCAAAAGAGCCGTTGCGACTTCGGTCGACTGCCAGTCGACCGATCCAACAAAGGAAACACAGTTTCCTTCTATCGGTCGACCGACCCAGTCGATCGAAAGGATACAGAGAGCAACCATCTCTTTTCGGTCGACCGTATGTAGGATCGGTCGACCGACAGACATGCACAGCCTGTGCATGTCTGGACACAGCAGCCGGTCGACTGCCGGTCGACCGGTCTGCCTGAAATAATCTTTTTCTGGGCAGATTTTTGAGTTAGAAAAATTTGTAAAAAATCTTTTAAAAACTCTGGAACTAAGTGTTATGCTGAACTTTGTTTATATACATGTTTTAAATACGTTTTTGAAGATATAAAGCTTTGAGTACATGTATGTATAAACCAAGGCATAAACTTAGAAATAAACATTTTCAAAAAACATAGAAACATTCAAACAAATGTGTGTGCAAATCCTAGAGCCAAATTTCACATATTCAATCTTTAACAAACTAAACTTACAAACTTCTAGGTCTTCAAGACTTCAACATGGGCAATCTTCACTTGATCTTCAATATTGCACTTTGAGCCCAATTTGACTTGTCTTGAATCCAATACACCTTCCTTTAGGGAAGAATTCATCTCTTTAATATATAAACCTGAAACACACTTAAACAACAATTTATATTAGTACAAATAACTAATATGTTTTGTAATCATCAAAATACACTAAACAAGGGTTGATTGTAACCTTGGGCCAACAATCTCCCCCTTTTTGATGATGACAAAACATATGAGTTATTAAACAAATAAAAGAGGAAAGAGCTTGGAAAGCTCCCCCTTAAACAATGCTATGTATTTAACATGAATATGAACAACTATGTAAGCATACATAAAGCATTGAAAAAATATCATCACCAAAAAAAATTGTCATAAAACTAAAATAAGGAATAACAACTTTCATATTTTTCTCCAAACTTATATATATTTATATTTCTCCCCCTTTTTGTCATACATCAAAAAGGGTTAAAAAAAATTTTAAGACAAAACAAACAAACATATTAGAAACAAAACAAAACAAACTAAGATATTTTAAGTATCAATCTTACATACATTCAATTCACCACAAATAAATGAAAATCTTGCATAATCTAAAGGTTTTGTGAAAATATCTGCAAGTTGAAAATCTGTGGAAACAAAATCGATATCAATGTCACCTTTTTCAAAGTGATCTCTAAGAAAATGATATCTAATGTCTATATGTTTGGTTTACTATGTTGATTAGCATTTTTGGTCATGTGAATAGCACTAGTATTATCACAATAAATCTTAACATGATCAAAATGTAAATCAAATCGAGAAGAGTATGTTTCATCCAGAGTACTTGTGCACAACAAGCTCCGGCAGCTACATACTCCGCCTCGGCGGTTGAAAGGGATACACTATTTTGCTTCTTGGAAGACCAAGACACAAGACAATTGCCCAAGAATTGGCAAGTGCCACTTGTGCTCTTCCTATCTACCCTACAACCGGCATAGTCGGCATCCGAATAACTAGTCATGGTAAATTGGTTAGTTTTCGGATACCACAAACCTAAATCAATTGTGCCCCTAAGATACCTAATTATGCGTTTTACCGCTATTAAGTGTGATTCCTTAGGACATGATTGAAAACGTGCACATAAACATACGGAAAACATTATATCCGGCCTACTAGCCGTAAGATAGAGTAAACTACCAATCATGCTACGAAATAATTTGATGTCTACTTCCTTACCTTGTTCGTCCTTGTCAAGTTTCGTAGTGGTTGCCATGGGAGTCTTTGCTACTTTGGATCCTTCAAGCCCGAACCTCTTGATGAGTTCTTTGGTGTACTTGGCTTGGTTGATGAATGTCCCATCACTACGTTGCTTGATTTGAAGTCCAAGGAAGAAGTTGAGCTCCCCCATCATAGACATCTCAAATTCCTTTTTCATGCATGACTCAAAATTCTTGCAAAGTGAAACATTAGTAGATCCAAAAATAATGTCATCAACATAAATTTGAACTATGAGGATATCTTGATCTATATGTTTGGTAAATAATGTTTTATCAACTTTTCCTTTCTTAAAATCATTTGAAAGCAAAAATGAAGACAATCTTTCATACCAAGCCCTAGGGGCTTGTTTCAAACCATATAGTGCTTTATCTAATTTATAAACATAATTATGGTGTGTAGGATCAACAAACCCGGGGGGTTGTTCAACATACACCTCCTCATCAATATAACCATTAAGAAAAGCACTCTTTACATCCATTTGAAATAACTTAAAATCTTTAAATGAGGCATATGCTAAGGTCATCCGTATGGCTTCGAGCCGTGCTACGGGTGCAAAGGTTTCTTCAAAATCGATTCCCTCGATTTGAGTGTAACCTTGGGCAACTAACCTAGCCTTGTTTCTAACTACATTACCCGATTCATCCAACTTGTTCTTAAAGATCCATTTAGTACCAATAGTTGGTCTATCTTGGGGCCTAGGAACAAGATGCCAAACTTGGTTGCGCTCAAATTGATTGAGCTCCTCTTGCATTGCAAGCAACCAATATGAATCGGCCTCGGCCTCGAGGACATTTTTAGGTTCTATGTGTGAAATAAAAGCAAATTACCACAAAAATCTTGAATCTTAGAGCGAGTGGTTACCCCTTTTGATACTTCACCTATGACGAGGTCCTTGGGATGATGAGGATTGAATCTCCAATCCTTTGGTAGTGGTTGAGAGGGCTCCTCTTCATTTGCTTGATGTTCATTTCCTTGAGCCTCTTCCACTTTGGCTTCACTTCCATCACCATCCTTTGGCTTGTCTCCCATGGTAGAAGCATCCTCCAAGGTCACTTTCTCCAAACCTTCATCTAAAGCATCAATTTCTACACAATTCTTAACAAACTTGTTAGATTCCTCAAATTTAACATGAATAGATTCCTCAATAGTCAAGTTGACCTATTGAAGACTCTATAAGCCTTACTAGTATTTGAGTAACCTACAAAAATAGCCTCATATGATCTAGCATCAAATTTTCCCAAATTAATATTTGTATTTAAAACAAAACATTTGCAACCAAACACTTTGAAATAAGAAACATTAGGTTTTCTAGAAAAATACATCTCATAAGAAGTCTTAGTAGTATTTTTACATAGGAAAACACGATTTGCAATGTAACATGAAGTATGAACGGCCTCGGCCCACAAATAATGTGGTAGACCATATTCATTTAACATTGTCCTAGCCATCTCTTGTAAAGTACGATTTTTCCGCTCAACTACTCCATTTTGTTGTGGAGTTCTAGGACAAGAAAGTTCATGTTTTATTCCATGTTCCTCACAAAAAGTGGTAAAGGGAAGGTTAATGAACTCACCTCCTCTATCACTTCTTATTTTAATTATTGAGGAGTCATTTTCCTTTTCAACTCTTTTCTTAAAGGCTTGAAAATGTGAAAAGGTTTGACTTTTATGTTCAAGAAAATAAACCCAAGTAAAACGCGAAAAATCATCTACTAAAACATAAGCAAATCTACTCCCACTTAAACTTTTGGTTTGTGTAGGGCCAAATAAATCCATGTGGATTAGCTCCAATGGACGTGATGACATGATATCCTTAATTGATTTGAATGAGGACTTAGTTTGTTTCCCAAATTGACATGCGTCACAAACTCGGTCCTTTTCAAAGTTCAATGAAGGAATACCCTTCACCATTTCCTTAGAGTTAAGCCTAGAAATATGGTCAAATGAAACGTGGCCTAATCTCCTATGCCATAACCAAGAGTCGTCATCGAGGGCTTTTAAACATGTTATATTACAAGACATATTTAGCATATCTATCATATATACATTACTTTCACGAAAACCGGAAAATACACAAACATTAGAATTTTTGTCAACTATTTTACAAGCAATATCATCAAAAATAACATTAAATCCTTTATCACATAATTGACTAATGCTCAAGAGATTATGCTTGAGCCCGTCTACTAAAACTACATTTTCAATTAAAGGAGAAGTGCCAAGCTTTACATTACCAATACCAATGATTTTACCCTTGGCGTCATCTCCGAAGGTGACGGTGCCACCTTCATGATATCTTGATAGGGTTGCAAAGTTGTTGATGTCCCAAGTCATGTGCCTTGAGCAAACCGCTATCAAGATACCATAAACCTCTACGTCTTTGAGCTTTGGAAAGTACCTACATCATTTAAAACAATGGTTGACTTTGGTACCCAAACTTTCTTGGGTCCTTGAAAGTTAGTGTTACGAACCCAAACATTATGATGTGATGCACTTAGTCTATCATAACAAAAATTAGCTAAGTGTCCTTTCCGTCCACAATGTGAACATGAGTACACTTTTCTATACATGAATGCATGGTGTGTATGTGAAGTGTGAGCATGCTTTGGGGTTTACCATGATGCATAGGTTGTGTAGCATGTACATGAGCATGAGCATGAGCATGATGAATATTTTTCTTAGGAGCTTGTTTCTTAGGAAACATATTCTCCATCTTCTTCTTATCAAACTCACTACACTTTTTCAAAACAACATCTAATGAGTCTAATCTTTCCTTAAGCATGGCAATCTCATTAGAATGTACAAATGGGGTCTTTCCTTTACAAGCAATCTTATATTTTTCAAAATCATTTTTAGTGGAAACTAAAGAAGAATGCAAGTCATTATTTTCTTTAGAAAGATTTAACACTTGAATACTCAAAGATTCATTATCCTTTTTCATTTTCAAGTACTTTTCTTCATGAAGTCATAATTTTGAGAAAGTTCTATAAAAGCTTCACTTAACTCATCCATGGATAAATCAAAAGGAGTTGAGGGGGTTACCTTGCTTGTGCTCTCATTTGCCATGAAGCACATATTGGCGGTGTCGATCTCCTCCTCGGATTCACTTTCGTCATCCCATGTTGCTTTCATAGCCTTCTTCTTGTATGGCTTCTTGGATGAAGATGGCTTTACTTGGTCCGGACACTCCGCTACAATGTGTCCCGGCTTTTGGCAATTGAAGCATATGATCTTTCTCTCTTCTTTGCCTCCTTGCCATCTCCTCCGTCCTTGGAACTTTGCCTTGTTGTACATCCTCCGGACGTTTTTTGACTAGAAGTGAGAGCTCCTCGTCATCTTCTTCTTCATCATCTTCGTCGGAGTAAGTAGCATGACTTTTGAAGGCAATAGTCTTCTTCTTGGAGGGTGCCATGTCCTCCCTTGCCTTCCTCTCCATCTCATGGGTTTTTAAATTTCCAATGAGTCCGATGAGCTCAATCTCATCTTTATCATTGAGTTCCTTCAATGTTGTAGCTTTCACTTCCCATGATGGAGGAAGAGCCCGGATGATCTTTCTCACCCTTTGGTCGTTGTTGATCTCTTCACCTAGAGAAGAAAGCCATTAGTAATCTTAGTAAATTTAGTAACCATATCATCTATGGTTTCATGTTCTTGCATGCTAAAATTTTCATATTGGGACCGAAGAAGATCTATCTTGGCCCTCTTCACTTGTGATGTCCCCTCATGTGTTACTAGCAAATGGGTCCAAATCTCATAGGCGGATTTGCAATGGATGACTCTAGCTATGTCATCATCATTGAGGGCTTGTAGGAGTGCATAATGAGCCCTAGCATTGGCATCAAACTCCTTGGTCTCAATTTCGGACCAAGTAGATTCATCACCATCGGGGGTACTAAATTGTTTAGTCACGGCCTTTGCAACTCGGCTACCTAGAGATTGCAAGAAAACGGTCATCTTAACCTTCCATATGGGAAAGTTAAGTCCATCAAACTTAGGGGGTGTCTTAATACCATCGGCCATGTTTACTATGTGGAAATGAATGAAATGATTAGCAATATGAGGATCTCTCTAAGGTTGTTAAGCCAAATCCTAGAGTCCAAGCTCTGATACCAATTGAAATACACCTAGAGGGGGGGTGAATAGGTGTAATTGCTAATCTAATGATTTTTTTTTAAACTTATGAAATGAGTGATGCAACAATCTCTCAAAGCACGACTAAGAGCCGAATACCCCTTGCGAGGTTCTGAACTCCTTCCTCCCAATTCCCCTTAATGGGTTAGAGGTGCGCAATGCAACCGTGTAGTATTGAGGTGTGATTGATCAATGCCAAGTGTGATGATGAAAATGAAAAGCTCACAATGTAACACAACAAGTATAGCAACACAAGATTCCACAAGTAAAATAGCAAGTAAAGTAAACAAATAAGGATTGCACAAATAAAGGTTAGTTCTCAAGCAATAAATTGGAAGTGATATAAAGCAAGAAAGTAAGCAAGAAGAACGCCAAGGCAATCGCAAATAAGATGATTTGTTTCGAGGTTCGAGCCCGTTGCTCTAGTCCCCGCCTTCACCTCCGTGAAGGGTTTCCACTATCCCCTTAGGATCCCGTACAAGTTAGGCCTCCAAAGACCTCAAGCCCGTAGCTTCACCTTACAAAGAAACTCCACCGAGGAGCTTGTCTCCACAAGAACAAGAATTACAAATAGTGATCTTTAACTAGACCACAACACTCTTTTACAAACACTCTCACTCTTTTACAACTTCACCTATAGAAAGATATGAAATTTTTGGCTCTATGAAGTGTGGTGAGAAAAGCTTCAGTTGTAGAGTGATATTAGAGATCAAACAACAACTGAAAAACCAATTTTGAAAGAATGGAAATGAAAGCTTTAAACTATTTTTCTCTTTCTCTTGAAAACTATGAAAACTTGTATTTTTCTTGGTAAATAACTAAGGCCTATTCCCCACTATTTATAGGGAGAGAATAGGTTAAAAACTCTGATTTTTCCAGCTAATTTGATCAGAAAAAGAGTCCCAACAACTCCTAAAAACTCTGTTAAAGAGAAAACCAAAAACAGATTTTCAGAAACTCTAAAAGAGGAAAGAGCCGTTATGGCCTGTTGCAGGCCTACCGGTCGACTGCCGGTCGACCGGGTCCCTGCTGGCAAAAGAGCCGTTGCGACTTCGGTCGACTGCCAGTCGACCGATCCAACAAAGGAAACACAGTTTCCTTCTATCGGTCGACCGACCCAGTCGACCGAAAGGATACAGAGAGCAACCATCTCTTTTCGGTCGACCGGTATGTAGGATCGGTCGACCGACAGACATGCACAGCCTGTGCATGTCTGGACACAGCAGCCGGTCGACTGCCGGTCGACCGGTCTGCCTGAAATAATCTTTTTCTGGGCAGATTTTTGAGTTAGAAAAATTTGTAAAAATCTTTTAAAAACTCTGGAACTAAGTGTTATGCTGAACTTTGTTTATATACATGTTTTAAATACGTTTTTGAAGATATAAAGCTTTGAGTACATGTATGTATAAACCAAGGCATAAACTTAGAAATAAACATTTTCAAAAACATAGAAACATTCAAAACAAATGTGTGTGCAAATCCTAGAGCCAAATTTCACATATTCAATCTTTAACAAACTAAACTTACAAACTTCTAGGTCTTCAAGACTTCAACATGGGCAATCTTCACTTGATCTTCAATATTGCACTTTGAGCCCAATTTGACTTGTCTTGAATCCAATACACCTTCCTTTAGGGAAGAATTCATCTCTTTAATATATAACCTGAAACACACTTAAACAACAATTTATATTAGTACAAATAACTAATATGTTTTGTAATCATCAAAATACACTAAACAAGGGTTGATTGTAACCTTGGGCCAACAATAATCAAATCCTTATCGCTCCTGAGGATCAAGACAAAACCACCTTCACCTGTCCCTTTGGAACATTTGCATACCGAAGAATGCCCTTCGGCCTATGCAATGCTCCCGCAACGTTTCAACGTTGCATGCTGAGTCTTTTTTCAGACATGGTGGAGAGATTCTTGGAGATTTTCATGGATGATTTTTCGATTTATGGCGATTCCTTTGAACAATGCTTGTACCATCTTAAGCTGGTTTACAACGCTGTATGGAGAAAAACTTGACACTCAACTGGGAGAAGTGTCACTTTATGGTTAAGCAGGAATCGTTCTTGGGCACGAGGTTTCAAATAAAGGAATTGAGGTTGATAAGTCTAAAGTGGAAGTAATAACAAAGCTCCCTGAGCCAACATGCTTAAAAGACATTAGATCATTTCTAGGGCACGCCGTTTCTATAGACGATTCATTCAAGGGTTTAGCAAAATTGCTAGACCTTTGACAAATCTCTTAAGAAAAGATGTACCCTTTAAATTCGATGAAGAATGTTTACAAGCCTGGGAGGAGCTTAAGTGTAGACTTGTCTCAGCGCCGATAATTTCTACGCCAGATTGGACTAAGCCATTCGAGATTATGTGTGATGCCTCGGATTATGCTATCGGCGCTGTTCTAGGGCAGTGTATTGATAATAGGCAACACGTAATCTACTATGCTAGTAGGATGCTGAATGAAGCCCAACTCAATTACACAACTACTGAAAAGGAATTTTTAGCTGTTGTGTTTGCGTTGGAAAAATTTCGTCAATACCTACTAGGGTCCAGGACAACTATTTTCACCGATCACTCTGCTCTCAAATACTTAATGCAAAAGAAGGATGCAAAGGCTAGACTTATTCGATGGATACTTCTTTTGCAAGAGTTTGATTTGAAAATCAAGGATAAAAAGGGCGTTGAGAATGTGGTAGCCGATCACCTTTCACGAATCCCCAATGCACCAAAGGAGACAATACCAATAAATGACAATTTTCCTGACGAACACATTTTTACAAAGTGTAAAGAGCCCTGGTATGCTGATATAGCAAATTACCTTGCAACCGGGCGAACACCTTCCGATTGTTAGGTCAGGACAAACACCGCTTCATGAGTCAAATGCGATTTTTCTTTTGGGATGAACCGTATTTATTCAAATATTGTCCTGACCAGATAATACGAAGGTGTCTTCCTGAGGATGAACATCAGAGTGTTTTGACATTCTGTCACAAGTTAGCTTACGGTGGACATTTTGGTCCACGAAAAATTGCTGAGAAAGTACTTCAGAGTGGATTCTACTGGCCTACTCTCTTTAAAGACGCGTATACTTTCTGCAAGCTCTGTGACAGATGTCAAATGACGGGTCGAATCACGCGGAAAGACATGATGCCCCTTACACCCATCTTGGAGGTCAAAATTTTTGATTTGTGGGGCATTGACTTCATTGGACCTTTCCCTCTGTCCTATGGCAACCAATACATTTTGGTGGCTGTAGATTATGTTTCCAAATGGGCTGAAGCAATTCCAACTAGGACAAATGACAACCAAGTTGTCATTAAGTTCTTACGGGAGAATATCATCTCACGCTTCGGAGCCCCCCGTGCGATAATTAGTGATAACGGGAGTCACTTTTGCAATCGGGCTTTTGAAGCCCTAATGCGCAAATACTCTATTTCTCACAATTATCCACGGCATAATATCCTCAGACTAACGGGCAAGTGGAAGTCACCAATAAACAAATCAAACTCATATTGAAGAAAACCGTTGGATAGAATCGTAAGGATTGGTCCATCAAACTCACTGATGCCCTATGGGCATACAAGACCGCTTACAAGACTGTCCTCGGTATGTCTCCATATCGAGTTGTATTTGGAAAACCCTGCCACTTGCCTGTGGAGTTAGAACACCGAGCTATGTGGGCATTAAGCAGCTGAACTTGGACTTGGACAAAGCCGGTGCTTTGAGAAAATTGCAAATATCTGAACTAGAAGAGCTGAGAAACGAGGCGTATGACAACGCTCGGATTGCAAAACACAGAACTAAGCTCTTCCACGTTAAATCAATTCATCGAAAAATTTTTATCTCAGGACAAAAGGTTCTGTTATATAACTCAAGACTCCACCTCTTCTCTGGTAAATTGAAAACCAGGTGGTCAGGACCATACATTGTTCAAAAGGTCTTCTCTCGTTGTGCCATTGAAATTTTTGATCCAAAAAATGGCAGTACTTTCACTGTAAACGGTCAACGCCTGAAGCCGTTTTTTTTTACCACAGAGTTCGAGTCACAAGATGTTCATGAACTGGGTCTTTGTGACCCAGTCTACATGTGACCACTTCATTTGTACATTTTCCCAGCACTTCCTGCATATCATTTTGGGACCCCTTCTGTAAATAATAAAAATAAAATAAATTTTTTTTGTAATAACTACAAATAAGTGGACTTTGGTGCTAAATGGCACCAAGAACTTCCCTCTCTTCATGAATTCCTTTAAATCACCCTAGGGTTGTAAATACCTAATTCAAACTAGGGTAATTTAGGGAATTCATCTCTCTCAGCTAGCTATAAATATCCTCTACCCTGAGTCTCTCCCCTCACCCTAGATATCAATTCAGATCTGAAACACCCCACTCCAGCGCCGCCCCTCAATTTTTTCTCCACCTTTTCCTCCTCCTCTTTGCCGCATTTTCTCGACATAAGCCGCATATCCGCAGCCTTCTGAGCATCTCTGGAGCGCCGCCAAACTCTGTTACAGTCGCGGCTCTCTGCACTCTTCTGATCTAGAGCCCAATCATCTGATTCCACATCCGAGTGCCCTCTGCAATTGGAATTTTGTTTCCCCCCACGTAGTTCGGGGGTGGTTTGCATTCTAATTCTCTGAACTCTTGCGTTGCTTTACATCCTTTAGCATGGCACCATCACTATTTGCAGAAAAAGATTATTCACGAATTTTTAGTGATGCTAATGGGTATGGGCATATTTTTCTAGATCGAATCCGTGCTTGGATTGGTATGCTCTAGTATATGATAATTCCGATCGAGAATCATATTATTGTCCTAAATTAGTTAACTCATTTTACACTTCCATCGATCATGCTTCAGTGAATTTAGACACTTACCAATTCACGGTTCATATGCCCATGGGTGACATCTTTATCACACTTCCTCTACTAGAGGAACTCACTCACGTCCCCTATTACCCACATCACAGCGACCCCTTCCTCTCATTGATTACATGCCCATCATGGGGGCTCGCTGTACAGAGCAGGACCGAAGGCTCAAAGTCAGTACCACTTTTCGAAATGTGCATTGCGTTGGTCGATGGATTCAATGCAATATTCTAGGACTGGACCACACAACTTCCTTCAACAGGCCCGTGCTGCAAATAATACACGACCTCATGACTCGGCAGCACACGGTCTGCATTAACAAAACCATCTTCCATTGTATCATTGCCAATTTCTCACGCACACGTGGTGCTAAGTATTCACACCCTATTCTGATTACTCGCTATGTAGGACTTTCCTACCTGATGATGTTTTTGACACATACGACAGGGTATTCATAGCACACGAGAGGGCCACTAGTGCCTATAATAGTTGTCTTCATGCGGTCTGGACCCCTAATATCTAGTCCGAAGATGTGCCAGTGGAGTCCTCTTCAGAGAAAAGTTTAGAGGAAGAGGATGAGCCTGCCTTTTGGTGACAAGACCCCCTGCAGATTCACGTGCCTTCATGTCCACCATTTGGCGGGGCATGAAGAAAATATTTCGGGGACAACTTCGACTGTGAAAACAAGTTGAGGAGCAGACGTCTCGATTAGACCGTATTGAGGAAGGTCTTAGGCGTTCACAGTCGGCTGGACCCAGCACCACCGCTGGTCCGAAACGACGACGAGGTGACACTGTTTCTTTACCTATTTCATGCATACTTTATCTTGCATACATTGGGGACAATGCATGAGATAGGTATGGGGGTAGATACTAACTTAGGATTTTTTATTTTCTTTTTAGGATTTTTCATTTTCTTTTTAGATTTTTCATTTTCTTTAGATTTTTCATTTTCTTTTTAGAAAAACCTTAAAAAAAAAGAAAGAGAAAATTTTGATCCATTTTAAAGAATCAAACTTGATC
This sequence comes from Agave tequilana, assembly GCA_038442645.1. Classification (NCBI taxonomy): domain Eukaryota; kingdom Viridiplantae; phylum Streptophyta; class Magnoliopsida; order Asparagales; family Asparagaceae; genus Agave; species Agave tequilana. The sequence continues at coordinate 105,789 of JAVJIF010014114.1, read as the reverse complement.
TTAGGAATTAAGGATACTCTAAACTAAGATTTCTTAATATAAGTTGAAAAGAGGAGTTTTGTTGGATTTTTAGGTTAAGAAAAAAGGATAAGAAAGATAGCTAGATTTTAATTCTCTCTTTAGCATTATATACATTAAACATATTGAGGGATTAATCAAAGACTTAGTGATTCTATTTACACACACATATATAAAATAAAAAAGGAAATATAAATAAATAAATAAATGAAATAATTACTTAACCACTAATTAAGCTGGTTAGTTGTGCCTTAAGAAGCATGGCCAGACACGCCTAAAGGTGGTTAAGTCCTTAGCATTCGTGGCCTAGTTTACTCAGTCCTTAACCTTAGGGATGTATCTTCATCCGGTGCCCTAAGACCGACTGGTTTGGGAGTCATCGGTAAGAGGTCGCTACATGGGTAAATTAGAAAGCCTAAGGAAGCTAAGGAGGTGTAAATAAATAAATAAATAATAAATAATAAATAAAATTGTATATATTAGTAAATAAATGAACTCTAGTCTAAGAAAAATTCCTCATATTTATAGATGTATATATACTAGGCTTGATGCAAAATCTAATTTTCTCTCTATTCCTTAAAAACTTAACCTAAGTTCAAGACAAAACTTTAAATAGAAACTTATAAAAAGAAAGACAAGTTTAGGGTAACCCGAAACCGATAGATCAAGGAAATTCTTGAAAAATATGGATCATAAATTTTTTCACTAACATTTTTCTTCTTTCTTGGATTTTGTGGGTGCAATCCGCTGAAAACCCTCAGGAGACAACACTCCTCCTCTAGGGTAACCTAGAGGTTTAACGGCTTGTTGCACGAGCTCAGTGCAATCGTGACACCTACGAAAGTGGTTCAATAATTTAGCTAGAATTTTTTCTCTTTTTCTTTTTGCTCGGGGATGAGCAAAAGCTAGGTATGGGGGTGTGATTGGAGTTCATTATTGTATCATTTTCCACTTCCATATCATGCTTTATATAAAGAAAAATAAGATTTTTATTGCTTTTTTCTCTCTTTTTTCAGGTCCACCATTAATGGAGATGAAGGCCCATAAACAAGGAATTTTTAAGGAATTAAGGGATTAATTAAAAGCCCAAAAGAAGAAGCCCAAAGGAGAAGCCTAGGTCTGGATTCGTCTACGGATATTCCCTACTTTCTAGAAGGTCCAGCAAGGCATACTGACGATAACAGAATGGCAACAGAAATCGTTGGCACAACGACCAAGATTCTGCCACGGAAACGCGGCTCTGGCCACGGATCCGCGGCAAGCATCTGGCCGTTGAGCTAGCGTTTAATCCCACGGCTGCAATTTGAGGGCCTCATCCCCTGGAGCCTATAAATAGACCCCTAGGGCCTCTGTAAAAAGGGAGGAGAGAAGAGCTTTGTATTTTTGAGAGAATTGTTTGATTTTCTCTAGTTTTCTTTAGTTGCTCTTGTAATCTTCTTTCGCCTTCTAGAATTCAGCAAAGAGAGAGAGAGAGTGAGTGAGAGATCTTGTAATTAGAGAGGTGACAACTCAAATGCAAGAATTGATCCTTCTTTCTTCTCATATTTTCTCATTCTAGTGCTTTACTTTCTTCAAGCTTTTACTACTATTGCATCTTCTTCTACAATGTATTGTTGTTTGCTTTTTACTTCAATGTCTAGCTAACTTTCTAACATGACTAGCTAACCTCTAACTTTACTAACTACTAACTCTTAGGTGATTGCTAATTCATGTGATTCATTGGATGCTTTATTGTAGTCTTGTAATTTCAAGTCTCTATTATCCCCAATGAAGATGAGTTACTTTAATTCTTGGCAAATGCTTGTTTTCATTCCATATGATTCATGTGAGCCTCATTTAGAGCCTTGTCTTTAGAACAAGTGCCTTGATGGAACATGGAGATGGAGCACCTAACTATGCTATTGATTAGTAGTACAACTTTCTTACTTCAATGCTAGCTCGAGCATAGCTTTGATGGACTAATGAATCTTGTATCTTCTTTCTTAGCATGTCCTTGAGTGACTATTCTTGATTCCATCACTGAAAATCTATCTCGGGAGCCAATGAATCAATGAGGCTACAAGTCAAGCCAAGAAGATCACTCATCGTCTACATGGGAAAATATTTTGACCAAACAAGCAAGACAAATCTTTGCCGATGAATCAACATGAGGCATGCATCACCCTATGAGATTAGTAAGTTAGTAAATTAGAAGAGTTAGCTAGTCATGGTTTTTCTCTCTATAGTCTTTCAAAGTTTCTTTTCTTAAAGTTCTCTTTTCAAGCTACATCCAAGTTCATTTCACTTTCCTTTCCATCCTTTTCCTTTTCCTTCAACAAAACCAACAATGAATTTTTCATCTACTTTCTATATCATTTTGTTTTTCTTAAAAACATAGAAGAACTTTCATTTTCCTTCTTAAAACAAACTCAATTTCAAAATCGTGAACGCTTCTATCGTAAACTCTCCCTGTGGATCGACCTGTAATAGCTATTGCTACGACGGTGATTCGGAAGGAGTAAGTAAATCCGTAAATACATTTAGAGTTTTTGAACATCAACAAATGAACATCGAAGGTTTACTCTAAACCCTCTCTCTCTGAATATTAGTAAACTCCCGATCAGACATGACTAGAGAAGTCAATGTCTTCAATCTAGGAAAACTACCCCGCGATATCGAGGACCAAATATTTGAAGTCAACCTAATTGAAACCTGACAAGTGAACATGGGGAAGAATTGGAATTAGAAACAGAGTGTGACTTCGGATTAGAGTCTGGTGACTTTAATCTTGATCAGGTTGTAGATTTTGCTGTGAATTGGGTCTCGAACCCTATTTCACCAACAATGAGCCAACAGATTTGACTAGTCCTTCCAGTGAACCTTCCTCTTCCTTAGAATTGAAAGCCTTACCTGCGCATCTTAAGTACGCCTATCTAGGCGAACAAGAGACCTTTCCTGTCATCATTGCCTCCCATTTAAATGACGGGGAAAGAAGATCTTAAAGCAATTCTAAGAAAACATAGGGAAGCAATTGGGTGGACTATGACTGATATTAAGGGATTAAGTCCAACCATCGTTCAACATCGCATTCATCTCAATGAAGACGCCACACTAAAAGAGACCCGCAGCGTAGGTTAAACCCTATAATGCAAGAGGCTGTTCATGCTGAAATCATAAAACTCTTAGACAATGGGATAATTTATCCCATTTCTGATAGCCAATGGGTCAATCCTATCCACGCGGTTCCCAAAGAAATCCGGTTTCACCGTAGTGGAAAACGAGAACAAAGAGTTGCTTCAAACTCGACTTCCCACGAAGATCCGAGTTTGCATCGACTATAGAAACTGAATGCTGCAACTCGTAAGGACCATTTTCCACTTCCCTTCATTGATCAAATGCTTGAACGTTTGGCGGGTCACGAGTATTACTATTTCTTGGACGGTTACTCGGGCTATAACCAGATCCCTATCTCTCCTGAGGACCAAGAAAAGACTACGTTTACATGTCCATTCGGGACATTTGCTTATCGTCGAATGCCCTTCGGCTTATGCAATGCCCCAGCAACGTTTCAACGTTGCATGTTGAGTCTTTTCTCTGATATGGTAGAACTATTCTTAGAGATCTTTATGGATGATTTCTCCATCTACGGAGATTCATTCACTCAATGTCTCCACCATTTAGAACTCGTCCTCCAATGTTGTGTTGAGAAAAATCTGACACTGAACTGGGAGAAATGTCACTTCATAGTAAAACATGGAATTGTCTTGGGTCATGAAATATCCAAGAAAGGAATTGAAGTGGATAGAGTCAAAATTGAGGTTATTGCTAAGCTTCCCATGCCCAAATGCGTTAAGGACATTAGATCCTTCTTAGGACATGCTGGTTTCTACCGAAGATTTATCAGGATTTTAGCAAAATTGCTAGTCCCTTAACTAATCTGTTAGCTAAGGATGTGTCCTTCACTTTCGATGCTGAATGCATAAACTCTTGGGAGAAGCTTAAGAGAGAGCTTATTTCTGCACCAATCATATCTGCACTGGATTGGTCTAAGCCGTTCGAAATCATGTGCGATGCTTCCGATTTTGCCATAGGCGCTGTCTTAGGACAACGCACTGATAACAAGAAGCATGTGATTTACTACTCTAGTAGGACTCTCAACGATGCTCAACTGAACTACACTACTACTAAGAAGGAATTCTTGGCAGTAGTGTTTGCCTTAGACAAATTTCGTCCCTACCTACTAGGGTCCAAAACCACCATTTTCACCGATCATTCTGCGCTTAGGTACCTCATGATGAAGAAGAATGTCAAGGCCCGACTCATTCGTTGGATCCTCCTTCTTCAAGAATTCGATCTTGAGATTCGAGATAAGAAAGGCGTAGAAAATGTCGTTGCTGACCATCTCTCACGGATCTCTAATTCTCCATGCAACGAATTACCCATAAATGAGGATTTTCCTGATGAACATCTCTTAGCTATCTCTAGGGAACCTTGGTTTGCTGATATAGTGAATTACTTAGTCACAAACCAAACTCCATCTCATTGGTCCAAAAATGATGTTTACCGGTTCTTATCTCAAGTTCGGTATTTCTTTGGGAGGAACCGTATCTTTTCAAGTACTGTTCTTACCAAATTATTAGGAGATGCGTTCCCGATGAGGAGGTTAAGAGTGTTCTATCCTTTTGTCACGAACTTGCATGCGGTGGACACTTTGGTCCCCGCAAGACTGCTGAAAAAGTGCTACAAAGTGAGTTTTATTGGCCCTCTTTGTTCAAGGATGCTTATGAATTTTGCAAGACGTGCCCTAGATGCCAAATGGTAGGAAGGATTTCAAACCGAAATATGATGCCCCTCAACCCAATTCTAGAAATAGAACTCTTTGATGTTTGGGGCATCGACTTTATGGGTCCATTTCCTAATTCATTTGGGAACCAATACATATTGGTTGCTGTGGATTATGTGTCCAAGTGGGTAGAAGCCATTCCTTGTAAAACTAATGATAACAAAGTTGTCATAAAGTTTTTGAAAGAGAACATTTTTTCACGCTTCGGAACCCCTCGTGCTATCATCAGTGATAATGGCACTCACTTTTGCAATAGATCTTTTGAAGCTCTTATAGCGAAAGTATGCCATAACTCACAAGCTGTCCACACCTTATCATCCTCAAACCAGTGGGCAAGTTGAGGTTTCCAATAGACAAGTCAAGCTTATCTTGGAGAAAACGGTGAACCAAAACTGGAAAGATTGGTCCATCAAACTTGTAGATGCTCTATGGGCCTACGGACCGCTTTCAAGACGATTCTAGGAATATCTCCTTATAGGTTAGTCTATGGCAAACCTTGTCACTTGCCTGTTGAGTTAGAGCACCGAGCTTTATGGGCAATCAAGCAGTTGAATTTCGACTTGACTAAGGCCGGTGACCTTCGAAAATTACAAATTTCTGAATTGGAGGAATTGAGAAATGAGGCCTATGAAAATGCTAGGATCACAAAAGATAGAGTCAAAATTTCCATGACAAGCACATCATAAGAAAAACCTTTGTCCCTGGACAAAAAGTCTTACTCTATAATTCTAGGCTTCATCTTTTTTCAGGAAAATTGAAATCAAGATGGACTGGGCCATTCGTTGTAAAAATCGTGTTTCCACACGGTGCATTTGAGATCAGTGACACCAAGAATGGAAATGAGTTTAAGGTAAATGGTCAACGTCTTAAACCTTTCTTGGAATCGGTGCCGGTAAATGAAACGGCAATGGATCTTTTTGACCCAGTATATCAGTAACTTTCCTCCTTTCCATTTTATTTCATGCATTTATACATTTCTTTCATACATTGGGGACAATGCATGAGATAAGTGTGGGGGAGGGTTCTAACATGACTGATATAAAAAAAAAAAAAAAATATATATATAAAAAACTTTTTGAAAGGGGTAGAACAATATTTTGATATATTTTTTGTAAGAAATTAAGTCAATTTTAAGGAATAGGAGAATCATAATTAGGATTTCTTACACTTGGTCAAAATAAGATAACTTGTTTGATTTTTAGGGTCAGGAAGAAAATTTGTGAAAGTAATTTAGTCTTGATATTTACCTTGATGACATATGCACACTAAATACACTTACACACTTAGGGTTTAAAAACAGAGACTCTTATGCCTTATAAAAATATATTATGAAAAAGAAAAAAAAACAAGTCTAATTATTGATTAGGTGCTTTGGCCTAAGCAAGCCTTAGTATTTATGCAAAAGATAATTAGATAAGTTTGAAAAAAAATGTGTATATAAATCCTCTGATTAAGCTGGGTATTTATGCCTCATGAAGCATAAGTATTCACGCCTAAAAGGGGTACATTGTATAAATAAAAACCTTGGTTTCGTGGCCTTATCTGCTTGAGTGTTTAAGTCCTTAGGGGTGTGTTCTCACCTGGTACCCTAAAACTGTCCGGTTTGGGTGTCACCACTGAATGCTCATTACATGGGCAGATTAGAAAGCCTAATGAAATTGAGGAAAAAATTTCACCAAAAATAAATAAATGTAAGGCATAAGAGTTAATGTTAAAGAACCCTTAGTCAACTTCACAGTCACGATGGTGCATACGACTCAGGGTAAATTAATAGACTAGATGAGAACTACAATTTGACTCCTTACTTTAATTGATGACAAGTTTTTGAATAGAGATTAAGTTTAGGAATGAAAAATTTAATATTCCTATAACTTATAGATTACTTAAAGCCTTACAAATATACTTCAAATATTTTCTCTTTTCAAAATGCTTTTCGGAAATACTAACTTTTTTCTCTTTCCTTTTGGATTTTGTGGGTGCAATCCATTGAAAACCCTCACGAGACAAAACTCGTCCTCTAGGGGTAACCTAGAGGTTTAACGGCTTGTTGCACATGCTCAGTGCAATCGAGTGACCTGCAAAAGTGGTCCAATAATTGATTAGAATTAGTCTGATGTTTTGCTCGAGGGCGAGCAAAGATAAGTGTGGGGGTGTGATTAGTCACATATGTTGCATATACATTGTCACCTTACCATACTTTTTAGCTAATAAATCCTATTAATAAGTCTTCTTTTTCTTTGTTAAATGTAGGCCCAAATGCTAAAAGAAAGAAAAGAGAAACAAGCCCAAAAGACCACCAAATTCTGATTTAATTCAGAATAAATTCGAAATGAAGAAATCAGGGCAAAATCTTGGCATATCAAGAGGTTGAGAAGAATCCTCCTTGAATCAAGCGGTTGAAGCCACATAATCAAAGGCTGTTTTGTCAACTTTTGGAGCAGAAACAGACAACCAGAAGAAGATACAGGAATTACATCAAACCGGGGGAGCCAGCCAACTGGGTGTGGCCACCTGGCCACACCAGGGCCGCGGAAATGCAGCCCAAGTCACGTTTCCGCGGCCTTGTTACAACAGTTGGGGAGCGTTTGCTCCCCCAATCTTCCCGGGATCTCCCCCATATGGTTTTTCCCTATAAATCTGGTTTCAGCAAAGCAAAAGGAGCGAAGACTAGGATTATAATTTGTGTTTATTTTCTTAGGATTTAGGCTCTTTGTTAGCTAGCACAAAAGTTGTAATCTTATTTTTTATTTGTAGTCCAGTATCAAAACTTGTGAGAGAGAGGAATTGAGTGCTTGTACTTGAAGATTGAGGTGACATCAATACAAGAATCGAGACGCTTTTCCTTCCACTCGTATTACGGTATGGCTTGCATTGTTTATTTGATTTCTTCGTTGTTTTCCATGAGTAACTAAACAGTTTTCTTGGCTCGCTATTGTAACTCTCTCTTGTTCTTCTTCTCTTCTGTTTTTAAAGAAAAAGACCCAATGAATCATTTGTATGCCTTACTTAAAGCCTTTCTTTTTGAAAGTGTTCTTGAAAGCACATGAGGATGGGTTTGGATTATTAAACTCTCACTTCTTTCATGAACATCTCTTGAAGTGTTTTTACTTCATTCTTGCTTCGCGCACTTGATGATTTAATATTCAAATTCTAACGATTTCTCAAAGAAAAGACTAAACTCTTCCAACCATCTTATGTGCTTTACTTCAAACTTTCTAAAATCAACTTTAAGTTTTGCCTATGATCACTTTGAGGCACTTAATATTTTAATAGAAGAATGAATAATTGAGTAGTGAGATAGTGAGCCCAGATTTGCTTCCTTATTATAAAACAACAAAACAATTTTCGAGCTTTCTAAATCACCTTCTCCAAAACCTTTTCTAAAAGTTACAATTTCTCTTTTAATCATCTCTTTCTTTCCATCCTCTTTTCCATTAAAAAAACGAACACAATTCTTTGTTTTTAAACGATTCACCGAAAAGCTTCCATCGCATTCCTCCTCGTGGACACGACCCGTTAGCCACAAGCTTCACGGTAAATTCTTAAACTCTTTGATTGTTCTTTCTTTTAGCAATCAATAGACACGCATGAGTAGGCATAGAGACATTAAGTAAAGTAAATGTGGTAAAACTAATTATACAAGCTCAAATTTATAGCTTTGTGAGATTAGTACGTTGAAAGAATAATTCAAGTAAGGAAACTCTCATATATATACCATATACATCACGTTACCAGAGCCTGAGTTCATACAACCCGAGTTGTCTCTTAAACTAAGAAAACAGTATAAAATCGATAAAATTGATAAATCTGTTAAAATTAAATACGGGAAAAACCAGCAGTGCAAACTCAGTTTATGGTTTCATAAGAGTAGTATGTCAAAGGAATATTCCAAACAAGAAAACCCTCATATATTTACCTTATATCTCATGTCACTATAATCTGAGTTCATACAACCCGAATTGCAAAAAAAATAACGAATTGTTAATTAGCATCTTATTATTATACTCGTCTGACCCATATATCTAGGTATGTATCCTGCCGTACAACTCAACATACATACATCCATATATGAGTAAGTCGAGATTGGTTATTGAAAACTGATGAGGAAACAAACAAATTTTACTTACAATGGGTCTTGTGAATACCCTGGACCATGGCCAGATGTTCCGTTACTGTTACGAAACTTACCGCGAGGTGAAGCAGAGGCAAACGGTCATATTGTATGCCCCAGAAAGAGGTATAATAATCGGGGTGGCAGCACACTCCGTGGAACACCTGGACGCCCAAGGTAGAATAAAGTTTTAGTTGTGCAACATACCTAATATCATTGTAAACAAAATCACCAATTGAAATCCATCAATTTCCCCCTTACTCGAGGTAAGGGACCTTTTTATTACCATTATTTATAATTATCAGATTACATGAATGAGCAAGAGCATGGTACATGAGTAACAAGAATATAGGAGTACAGAGTATATGAGTAACATGGACATATCAGTATATCAGTTATTACATTCCTGTAATGTAATCATGAGTCAAGTGTTAGCATAGCAGATGTCAGGTGATAACATACAGATGTCAGGTAATAACAGCAGGTGTTAAGTCATAACTTGCAGGCATCAAGTGTCAAGTGGTAACATGTCAAGTGATCAACAAAACAAGTGTCACAGTAATATATATTATACCGTTGAGTAACACAATACGGGAAAGCAGTACAGATATAAGAGATCAATACGAATTTTGAAAAATAATGCAGTTTCAAGAAAACAGTTTAAGTAAAGATTTCAAATTCTTCACAACCATCATAAAAGAATAATAAATAATTTATTTAATTATCCTGGCGGGTGCTTGGTCAAGTTGAAGTAAAGCCAGGCCATATTGACATTACGCTGGATACACGACAGAGCTTGGCTCCTAGTAGAGTTTGCGTGCAGCTCTAAATGCTAAAGCGTTTGGTGAGGCTATCGCTTGTAGCGAAGCCATGATAAACGGCCAACTATCGCTCACGACAAAGCCACACTCGCAGCGAAGCTGAACCACACGGTGAAGCCGCGTATGAACACCCTGCTAACACACGTGACGAAGCCATGCTTGCGATGAAGCAAAATGCACACGACAAAGCGGGCGTATGAACACCATGTCATTGCATGTTGCGAAGCTACGCTCGAACGAGTTAGCTGTAAAGCGATGAGTGCTAAGATTGCCTCTCGGCGGAGCTAGTAGAGAACCCGGAGGTTAAGTCCGAGGGCTGAGCAAAAAAGAAATAAAGTTAGGGAGCAAACAAGTAAACATCCAAGTGGAGCTAAGCAAGGCTGGAGCGAAGCTAGTGTACGATGCTAAACGCTATCACGCTCAACGTGATTACTGCTCGCAGTGCAGCTAAACACGTATGGCGAAGCGAGCGTATGAATGCTATAGCATCGCACGTGGTGAGCTGTGCCCATGGCGTAACTAGGCTCGGACAGAATTAGCAGTAAAGCGCTGAGCGCTACGCTTGCCTACCAGGTGGAGTATGAAAAGCCCAAAGGGCTAAGAGTGACCATGAAGGTTCGACCAAATATGAGAAAGCCCGGAGGCTAAATGTAGCCCGGGCTGAATAGGTACATGCAAAAATGTCAGTACCAAAGGGTGCCACCAAACGGTTAAGCCCGAAGGCTGAATGTAAGCCCGGAGGCTGAGGGCGATTATGAAGGATCGGCCAAGCACATTAATAGAGCAATATAACAAGCAGTATACATGTACATGTATTAAACTACACTATTACAATATTCTTCACACTGATACAAATATATCCCAGCACAAAATGCAACACATCAGATGACACAATACATAGTCCCAAAAATACAATACAAAATCCTAGAAAATATAATAAAACACCAGTCGAAGTGGGGTACCCAATAAAGTGAGAACGCTCATCTGTTAAATCTCAAATAAATCGCGAAATCCCTGAAATTTGGAAATACTACATAGGCACGGGCAACTATAATGAGAGAGAAGAGAGGAGAGAGAGAATTAAAGAAAGAGGAGAGAGAGATAACAAGGAGAGAAAGGGGGACATAACACGCCTAGGGCTGGTTGTGGCCTGGCTCATGGTCAGGGAGAGAGGGAGACCTAGAGAGATAAAGAAGAGAGAGAACAGGTTAGAGCGAGACAAAGAGTGAGACAGAGAGGAGAAAGAGAAGAGAGATCTAGAGAGACTGCAGAGAGACAAAGGATAGAAAAAGAAGGGTGGAGGGAGGGACACGACCAGGTAAAGTGGCGCGCTGGCCCCGCGTGACCTAGGGACGGTCGGCCAGAGTTGGCCAATGGGTCTGGTCGAAAGGAAGAGGGGGAGAGGTGGAGGGTGAGGAGAAAAGTAGAGAGAGATGGTGAGAAGGAGAGATGGAAAGAGAGAAAGATTTAATGAGAAGGAGGAAGTGAGGGAGGAGATCAGGCCAGTAGCCGGCTGATCGAGGGAAAATAGCACACGAAAAGTATATGTTTTGAAATCAAGAGTTAAAAGTGTGTGCTTTAACTTCCTGGATACTTTCGTTATAGCATAGAGGCTAAACGGTTAGAATCCACAGGGACGGAAAGCGATAGAAGCTTTACCGATATGTTCAAGTGTATGTTAAGTATTCTTCACTGTTTGAAAGAATGAAAACAAAAGAAAAAAGGGAATGAAAAGAGAAGAGTACAGTGAAACACGAAGAAGTGGGAAATATAGAAGAAATGGTTTTTGTGATTTTTGTCTGTTTATCTAAAACAAAGTAAAAAGAGAAAGAAAACCTATAGTTACAAACTACTAATGTCTTTACTAACTATGCTAACCTCTTAGTGATAGTTGCCTCACATGTATCCTTGGCCATCACTAGTCCTTGATTCAAGAGCGTTTTAAAGCATGACTCATAAGATAACTTTCCCATCCAAACTCAACAAAACAAGTGCAAGCTACACTTAAACCATCAAAACTAAATAAAAGTAAGCATGGAATAAAGTAATGTTAGCTTGTTGAGAGTTAGGGTGTTAGAGTGTCAGATCCATCACATGAGCTATCAATGGCTCTTGCAAGAGCAAGGCCAAGTAGAGGCTATTAGATTCATGTGGATTATCAAGTAAAAAGTTAGCAAGTTGTGGTTTGTAGTTAGTTGCCATGAGAAGAAAATTAGCTAAGCATGTAAAAGGAGTTAGAGAGAAGAAAATAAAGAGAGGTAAAGAGAGAACCTTTCATAGATTATCACCTTTTATTACATGCACTCTTGCTTTCCACCCATGTACTGTTCTCTTTTCTATTACAAGATCTACAAGAAATAAAAAATACAAAGATGAAGAAGAAGAATAACTAACCTAAACTACCCTAAACTACAACATGGAAAAGAAAATCCTAACTCTGGATCTCTCCCTCTGAAGAACACCAAGGGGGTATTTATAGGCACCAAGAAAAAGGGGGCCAGGGGGACAAGGCCTGGCCTGAAGTACTGGCTGAACGATGCCAATACTGCCGCGAAAATGCGGCAAAAGCCACATTTCTGCGGCTGTACTAGGGCGGCGTGGGCAACGCCGCCTGCTGCGCGCTGCCCGCTTGTTCCCCTAACGGCTGTACTTTTTAAATCTAGATTTGGGCCCCCGGTTTTGACGAAACCACCTCCAAGGTCAATGGCTATCTTTGTAGGCTTTTAATCACCAATTAAATAGTTATTTTGGGTCTTCTTCTTCATTTCATGCCATGGACCTAGAAATATGCAAGAGAGGTATTATAACAGGATTTAATATTAAATAAATGTGAAGATGTGGTATGAAATATGCAATTTTAGAGACTAATCACATCCCCACACTTATCTTTTGCTCGTCCCGAGCAAAATAGAAAAACTAACTAAGAAGATTATTACACCACTTTCGCAGGTGACGCGATTGCACTGAGCGTGTGCAACAAGCCGTTAAACCTCTAGGTTTTCCCTAGAGAAGGAGTTTTATCGCCTGAGAATTTTTAGCGGATTACACCAACAAAATCTATAAAGAAAGAAATCAAATGTTAGTATTTTGAAAACGCATTTTGAAATAGAGAAAAGTGTTGAAATATTTTTGTGAAAATTTAAGTGATCCAATGTTATAGGTTAACCACAAATTATTTTTCCTTAAACTAAGTCGAAATGCAAAATCTTGTTATTAATTAAATGTAAGAATTTAAAATTGAATTGATTCTTTGATCTTGCATAAAGCTTTTAGAAAAATATGCACTTTGTGAACTATGAAGATTTTTGGGATATCGACTCTAACTTTCATGCTATTTATTTATGTATATTTATTTTTGTCTTTTTTTCCTTCTCTTAGTTTTCTTAGGCTTTCTTATTTACCCGGATAGTGAGCCTTTAGCCGGTGACTCCCAAACCAGATAGTTTTAGGGCACCAGATGAGAAAACATCCCTCGGACTTAAGGAATCGCGTAAACAAGGCCACAAAACTAAAGGGATTATTTTACTTTTTTATCTACCGTTTTAGGTGTGAATAATCATGCTTCCTGAGGCATAATTACCCAACTTCAATAAGTAGTTTTTATTATTATCATTTTATTTTTTAATTTATTTTTTATAGTATTTTTATTCTTTGTTTCAATCCTAAATAATTGTGTAAGTGTGAAGTGCATAAATCTAAGGCAAAAATTCAAGATCAAAGTATCTTTTCAATCTTACTTCCTTATCCTAAAATTTAAATAAGATCTATTATTTTGACCCAGTTTAAAATTTCATAATTTTAGGTCTTCCTAATTCTTAAGATAATCTTAAATTTCTTAAAAATAAATCAAAACTATTTCTCTTATGTCAAAGGTTTTGTAAAAAGAAAAGAAAAGAGTTTTATACAAAAGAAAAATCTAAAATTTTTCTAAAAAGAAGTGTAAAAGAAAGAAATTTAAAACTAACTATGTCCTCCTCACACTTTTCTCATGCACTGTCCTCAATGCATCGTGAATGTGTATATACATGAAACAAATGGAAAGCGAAGAAAAATTAACTCATGGTGATGGTTTCGGTGGTGGTTGATAGGTAGTAAAAAGTGCATATTTATCACTATATTTACTATCATATTTTCCTATTTATTCTTTTAATTATGCACTATTACTAATGTTTTATTATTTAATGTGTGCAGGCCTTGAGTAATTATTTAAATAAAAGAATAAAGCCTAAATGAAGTCCAAAAAGCCCATGTGCAAACCCATGTGCAAAATTTGCAATTACTAAAAGAAGAGGAAAGGGATGGACTTTTACCAAAACCCTAATTGCTTGCAGGACAAGGCTAGAGATAAGGGGAGAATAGTGCAAAGATAACAAAATCATTTTAAAAGATTTGGAAGATTTGGAATTAGGGTAACTTGCTTCCCAAGTTGTCCCGAATTTTCAAAATAAAGAGTCGGTATGCCAGATCTAAAAAGGATATACCCAGATGAATGGACCAGAGGAGGCCACGCGCGAAAGCGCGGGCCAGGGACCACACAATGGCCACGGAAACACGGCAATAGCCGCGTTTTCGCAGCAATACAGATAAGGTTGACGTTCAGTTTTCGTGTAGGAGTCGTACCGGGACTCTACTTCTTCTAGCTCCTATAAATACCCCTGCAGAGCAACAGAGAAGGGCGTCGAGTGCCGAAATGAGCTTAGGGTTTTTCTTAGGCTAATTTGTAGATTGTAACTTAGGTTTTTTTATGTAATTTTTAATTTTCTTTATGCAACTGAGAGGAGAGGATACTTTCATGGAGGAATGAGAGCAAGCATGTACTGAAGGTGACATCGGTGTAAGTGATCTTTTCTTCCATTGTTAATTAAATCAAATCGAAGTTTATTTTTTCTATTCTTGTTTTGTTTTTGTTTCCCTCTTTTGTGTTTGTGGATCCATATGAAACCAAGAGTTTCGAAGTTGCCTTCTCCTTGCAAGTACCGTTGATGGTTTATGGTGATGAACATCTATTTCTATGGTAGTATAGCTCGCCTTTTATTCGTAGTATAGATCGGGAATGGGGAAGATCTCATATTTCATGCTTCGCTCGCCTTCAAAGAAAGGTACATCGTTGACACGGTTCAAAGGTAAGCAGATGCCGAAGAGGTAAGTATGTTTTTAGTTTTTTTTTAGTTGTGTTTCTTTTAATTTTAGTGTAAATCACCAACACCACAATATTCCCAATCTTTTTCACACTTCTTCAATTTCATTGTAAATATCACTTCTAGTTTCTCCATCTTCTTAATCTACCACTTTCTTTCTGACCTGACTTTAACAACTATTAATTGTAGCATAAAAGAGAACTTACTAAAACAAACTTCCATCGCTAGTCCCTCCCTGTGAATCATGACCCACATAGCCACTTGCTATAGCGGTAGAATTGAGCACCCTGCACTATTATTTTAAAAATTCTGAAATTCTGTATTCTTGTGCAGGTAAAATCTCAATCAAATTTTAGCGCCATTGCCGGGGAGGGACGGTAAGTTATTCTCTAACAAAAAAACTAATTATTGATTTATTTATTATTTTTTTCTGTTTGCAGGTTCGGAGAACAGGAAACCTAACAGCAGCAAAGGACATATAGCAACTCTGTGCCTCTGCCCTCGAAGGCAGAGCAGCAGAGCCTACTACAGAGCTGCGTTTGCGTGACAATTTCCGCGCTTCCACGGCCTGAGTAGTGAACTACTCACTAAGGTTGCTGGAAAGTTAAAGTTAGACTTGTTGTTCTGTTAATTTTTCTCTGTAATCACCCTGCACACTGCTAATAAATTAACAGTTACCCTTTTGTTGAAAAATAAAAAGAATTTAGACTCTTGCATCTTAGGCACGTGTCTATTTAATTTTTTAATTTCTGTTGAAGAGTGCTAGAGACAAGGTACGTTCGCATTGCATATAGATTAGGAAGCACCCTTGGCTGATTTACTGCTTTTGAGTGAATATTTGTCTATTGCTTTACACGTGCACCAAATTGACTTAAAGGCTTGTCCTATAAATAAGATAAGGTGGGAAGTCATTACCCTCCCTTAGCCCACAAACAATCTCCTCACTCACTAACCCAAGCCTAACTAAAATTGAGTAGACGTTGGCCCTAGGGACATCTCGGACTCAATTAGGAGATTTTCCTAAGGGGGAACGGTGTTGGAATTTGACTCTTGCCAAATCAGTGTTTAGGAAGGGGATTGAGGGCTGAAAGCCTGAAGATTGGTGGTTATTTAATTAAGGAACGTCTTTGATGGAAAACCTCCCACCAATCTTGCCCTGACCTGGCTGATAAACTTGTGGTCAAAGTCTGCATTATACCTCCCGTGGACAGTCTAACCAGTTAGGAGTCGTCAGGTCATAGGTCTACCCTAACTTAGTTTAGAATTTTTTGTTTTTTCTTTGTTTTCTTATTTGTTTGTTTTTTTGTTTGTATTGTGTGATATGGTTTATAACAACAATTTTTCCAATTTTAATACATATTACACACCAAGCTCTTTTTTGGATATTACCAACCCGGCATATCATAACTTTGACCAACCTAGTGTGCCGGAGTGGTCTTATCCGAATGAATATCACCCATGCCCCCCATCTTATGACCATAATTTCCACAACAATTTCAACTATTCACAGAGTCCATGGGGATTCGCCTCCCCCGAGTCCAATTTTCAACCAACTTGTCCTCCTTATCCACCTTGTCCACAATATTTCCAAGATTCATACTCAGTTCAACCAGTTCATAATAGAAAACCATCTATCTTGGAAATGATGAGTATGCATGAGCCCAAGCAACAATCACCATCAATCTTGGACATGATGATGCGTGAGTCCAAGCAACAATCACAGAATCTAACCGACTCACGATTTCATCACGATTGTCACAACAACACTTCATCTTTTCAAGTCCAATCACAACAAAATGATGCACCAATCGACTATGAAAAGATGCTTGAAGCCATGACTCAGGCTAGAATCGCTCGTGATCATGAAATAGATATGATGGTTCAAATTTTACGTTCTCACCATTCGGCCATTTCTGATGTCGCTAACCATTCTCTTAGAGCCGAAGAGTCAAGTTGCTTTGGAAAACAAGATCCTATTTCAGTACAATCATTTGAACTTGCCCAAACTCCAATTTTTGAAAATGACATTGACAGTTTGACAAGTTATTCATTTCCTGAAATAGAACTTAAGAATGACTATAATCCTGACCCTCAACTTGGTTATTCAATTCTACTTCCTGATCAATAATGACTCCGGTGTCTTCACCTGATTTTAATAATTTTCCTGAGTCAACATTGGATCCTGTGCCAATTCATAATGAAATTGAATCATCCATCTTTGATGATCATCATATTGAACTTGACCAATTTCATACTTTTGAAAGTCCCATTGACAAATTGGCCAGTTCTCATTTTTATGATATTGAAATCAATGAGATATGTGACCTAGATTCTCAAATTTGTGATCCAGTTCAAATTTCCGAATCAATATTGACTCCTGTTTTGCTACCCGATTTGAGTAATATTTTAGAGTCAGTTTTGATTCCCACCCTGTCATTCTTGAACTTGAATCACCAATTTTAAATCACATTCCATTGTGGGAAAATGATTGTGGACTTGAGTTTCAACTTCTTGATTTGGACCCACTTCTTGAACCAAGCTCGACTCCTGAACCATTACTTGATTTAAGTTACTTTCCTGAGTCGGTATTCATTCCCGTACTTCTTAAGTCTAAGTCAATCATTCCATCTTTTCACACTCCATTTTGGGACAAGGCGGTTGATACAATTGACTCTGAAAATAATTATGAAATTTGGAAATTAGATGGGGTGGAATTTTTAATAAAAATTGTTCATACATACATCATTTTAGTGGGTTATACAAGAGAGATTTCTGGTGGGTACCTCCGAATTCCACGAAAATTCGATTGGGCTGCATTTCGTGGACCAATTAGACCACCACCGGAACCACCACCTTAAGGTAATATTTTCCTTCCCTTTCTTCTTTTTCATGCATACATGCATTCATTTATACATTGAGGACAATGCATGAGATAGTTGTGGGGGAGGATTTACTAACATACCAACATAGGTAGATATTAACTAAAAAAAAAACTTTTTGAAAAAAGGGACAATATTTTGACTTATCTTTTGAAAGAAATCTAAGTTAGTCTTAAGAATTAGGAAAATCATGATTAGGATTTCTAAAAACTTGGTCAAAATAAATAAATTGTTGAATTTTTAGGTATAGGAGAAAAAATTGAATAAGTAATTAGTCTTGATTTTTACCTTAATGAAATGTGCATACCTAATACATTTATATATCTAGGATTCTAAGACAAAGACTCGTGTGCCTCGTAAAAAAATAATAATAATAAAATAAAAACAAAGAAATTCACTAATTAAGCTGGATACATGTGCCTCAAGAAGCATCAGTATTCATTCGCCTAAAGGTGATTTTATAAACAAAGTCCTTGGTTTTGTGGCCTAGTTCACTCGAATCCTTAAGTCTGTGGGGTGTTTTCTCACCCGGTGCCCTAAAACCGACCGGTTTGGGAGCCACCGACTTTAAGTTCGCTACATGGGTGGATTAGAAAGCCTAAGAAAACTAAGAAATATTACTTATATATGTACTAACACATCTAATAGTGAATTAGTTAGGTATGAGGGCCTCAAGAAGCCTTGATACTTATACGAATGAAAATTAGATGAGTTATACATATTAAAAGAAGAAGAAGAAAAAAATAATAATAAAAAAAGGGGGCATGAGAGTCCAAGTTAAAGAATTCCTGGCAAAGATTCACAAGGATGCATATGACTTTGGGTAACGAAAGAGACTATACAAAAATTCAATTTCGATTCTTACCTAAAATGGATAACAATTTATTATATAAAGACTAAGTTTAAGAATAAATAAAAATGATAATCCTAAAAACTTATAGATTACTTAGTTTCTTCAAACATATTTCAAATATTTTCTTTTTATGGATTTTGTGGGTGTAATCCGCTGAAAACCCTCACGAGACAACACTCGTCCTCTAGGGTAACCTAGAGGTTTAACGGCTTGTTGCACGTGCTAAGTGCAATCGTGATTCCTACGAAAATGAGTTAGGATAGATTAATATTTCTTTTCTTTTTGATTTTTACTCGAGGACGAGCAAAAAGATAAGTGTGGGGGTGTGATAGGTAGTAAAAAGTGCATATTTATCACTACATTTACTATCATATTTTCCTATTTATTCTTTTAATTATGCACTATTACTAATGTTTTATTATTTAATGTGTGAAGGCCTTGAGTAATTATTTAAATAAAAGAATAAAGCCTAAATGAAGCCCAAAAAGCCCATGTGCAAGCCCATGTGCAAAATTTGCAATTACTAAAAGAAGAGGAAAAGGATGGACTTCTACTAAACCCTAATTGCTTGCAGGACAAGGCTCGAGATAAGGGGAGAAGAGTGCAAAGATAACAAAATCATTTTAAAAGATTTGGAAGATTTGGATTTAGGGTAACTTGCTTCCCAAGTTATCCCGAATTTTCAAAATAAAGAGTCGGTATGCCAGATCTAAAAAGGATATACCTAGATGAACGGACTAGAGGAGGCCACGCGCAAAAGCGCGTGGCCAAGGACCACACAATGGCCGCGGAAACGCGGCCATAGCCGCATTTCCGCTGCAATACAGATAAGGTTGACGTTCAGTTTTCGTGTAGGAGTCGTACCGGGACTCTACTTCTTCTAGCTCCTATAAATACCCCTGCAGAGCAACAGAGAAGGGCGTCGAGTGCAGAAATGAGCTTAGGGTTTTCCTTAGGCTAATTTGTACATTGTAACTTACGTTTTTTTTATGTAATTTTTAATTTTCTTTATGCAACTGAGAGGAGAGGATACTTTCATGGAGGAATGAGAGCAAACTTGTACTGAAGGTGACATCGGTGTAAGTGATCTTTTCTTCCATTGTTAATTGAATCAAATCGAAGTTTATTTTTTTTCTATTCTTGTTTTGTTTTTGTTTCCCTCTTTTGTGTTTGTGGATCCATATGAAACCAAGAGCTTCGAAGTTGCCTTCTCCTTGCAAGTACCATTGATGGTTTATGGTGATGAACATCTATTTCTATGGTAGTATAGCTCGCCTTTTATTCGTAGTATAGATTGGGAATGGGAAGATCTCATATTTCATGCTTCACTCGCCTTCAAAGAAAGGTACATCGTTGACACGGTTCAAAGGTAAGCAGATGCCGAAGAGGTAAGTATGTTTTAGTTTTTTTTTAGTTGTGTTTCTTTTAATTTTAGTGTAATCACCAACACCACAATATTCCCAATCTTTTTCACACTTCTTCAATTTCATTGTAAATATCACTTCTAGTTTCTCCATCTTCTTAATCTACCACTTTCTTTCTGACCTGACTTTAACAACTATTAATTGTAGCATAAAAGAGAACTTACTAAAACAAACTTTCATCGCTAGTCCCTCCCTGTGAATCATGACCCACATAGCCACTTGCTATAGCGGTAGAATTGAGCACCCTGCACTATTATTTTAAAAATTCTGAAATTCTTTATTCTTGTGCAGGTAAAATCTCAATCAGTGGTCTAATTGGTCCGCGAAATGCGGTCCAATTTATAAACTGTGGATCTTGCAGGAACCCACCAGTAACCTCTCTAATACGACCAGGTAAAATGTTGATGAACTGTATGATCTTATTGAAAAAATTACCCCCATCTAATTTTCAATTTTCAAAAACTTTTAGTGAGAGCTTTTTAAGCTCTTCACATTTTTTATATAAATAACTCATGAGTTTTATCATCATCAAAAAGGGGAGATTGTTGTCCCAAGAATACAATCATCATTTTTGTTTTGATGATTATAAAACTTATGTTGTGATGAAGTACTAATCAAGCTTAAGTGTTTTGAGTTTACAAGGTTCAAGAGTTAATTTTTATTTCATTCTTCTTCAAAAGAAAATTGTTGATGTGTTTAAGTTGATTCAAGAATGGGATTCAAGCTTATAAGATCAAAGCATGGATTTTTGAAAAAGCCTACTTGAAGAAGATTTGAAGATAGGATAATCACTGTAAGAATTTAGAATGTTTAGGCTTAGAGTGTAGGATTGGATGCTCAAGAATCTTTATACAGACACGAAAGATTTTTCTAACTAGTTTTGTTCAATATTAGTTTTTAATAAACACATGATATATTTTCTATCAAAATTTTATCTCTCTACATATACATATATTTCATAGTATTAATCCTACTCAAAAAATTTTTATTGTTTATATAATTTTACAAAATTATTAGAACTTTTGAAAAGAATTCTGAAAACAAAGTATATTGGGATTTTTGGGCCAGGACGATCGATTGCCCGGTCCACCACCCTAGTGTGCAGAGATACCTGCATTGTGCCCGCTCGACCTAGCGGTCGATTGAATATACACACAGATACATGCGTGTCTGTGCACATGGGGCCGGTCGACGGCCCGGTCGGCAAATGCTCTAACACTGTGTTTGGCCGTTTAGGTCGGTCGACTGAGCGGTCGATTGCCAGAACTGAGCTCATTTATAGAGCTCTCTTTTTGTGTCTTGGTCGACTGCCTGGTCGATCGCCAAAGTGTCCAGTTTTGAAATTTTGAATTTTTAACAGATCTTTTGAGTTAAAGTATTTTTTCTTAATTTTAAATTAGTATATTTCACTTTATTAGTGTTTTATCAGGCGTGTAATGCCCAGATTAATTCTCTAATAATTTTTACCTATTGCCTATAAATACTGGTCATTTGTAGAGGGTTAGATATCATGAAAATTGAAGAAAATTCCCAGAAAATAGTTTGAAAAATTTTAGAAAAAATTCAAAGTTTAGGTTTCAAAGGAGCTCTCATTTCCAATCATTTCCACAAGTTTTTCAGCTTTTAAAGATTCAACTCTCACTAATTTTTCTCTCACAAACTTCTTGAACTTCAATTCTTTATTATGTAGGAAGATGTATTGAGGGAAATTTTGTGATCTTTGTGGTCAACAAGTGATTGTAAACTTCATTGGTTTTGTGCTTACCTCTTGTGTAGAGGAGTGAAGGTTGGAGTTGGAGCTCTAAGTCTTGTGTAAACCATTGTATTGAGTCATTTGTGAAAATCCTTGGTGGATAGTGAAAATTCTTCACGCGGTGAAGACAGGGACGTAGAGCAAGTTGCTCAAACTTCGAAACAAATTCCTTGTGTTTGCAATTTTCATCTCTCTTTCTCTTGCATACTTTCTACTTCCTCTATATTAATTTATTTCTTCTTGCTCTAATTTCATACTACTTGCTCAATTTATATTGTTCTTAGTTTACTGATTTTCCTTATCTAAACAAGAAGGAAATTGTGCACCTTAACTCTTCTTCAAAGTTTTGTTCAAGAGAATTGAGAGAAGAAGTTCTAGAGCCCTTCATTAGAAATTTGACTTCATTTTTTATTTTGAGTTGACCATTTTAGTTGTTAATTTAAATTATTGTATTTTTCATATTTTGATTATTATATCGCCTATTCACCCCCCATAGGTGATTTTCACAGGTTTCAACTTAGTTGGAGCCATATTGTAGTAGGTTAGAACCTGGCGGACAAAGTCAATAAGGGGAAGATGCACCCTCAGCACCAGCACTTGGGGGTGGAAGTATACGCTTCCCTCAGGGGAGGGACTCTGACATTCATCTCAAGCGGGCACCACTCCACCTTAATGGCAGATGGTAGAGAACCATGATACTTCTCCAAATATTCGACCACCTCCTCTTGGCTATGGAGGATAGTCGGTGAAGAGTCAAAGTCCATCGCCTCTTTTGTCCAAAAGTGACTCAACCCTCTTCTCATCAACAGTGGGAGCTTTTCCTCGGCTTTCCATCTCTCTGGTATGATCAAGGAAGATCGAAAGGAGAAAGGCTGATTTTGGAAATTAAGGGTAGAGCAAAAGGAAATTTGGGTAATTTTGAAAGCTGGGATTTTCAAAAGAGAAGCCACCCAAATTTTCCCTAATTTATATGCTAGAAAATGTCATCATCATAATGTTGATCCTGAGTTTGAATCGAGGCATTGCGGTGTCCCTGTTGGCCTAAAGGGCCATCACTCTAGTTTTGATGATGATTAATTCATGTAGTTATAGTGCTAATGATCTTGTGTTTATTAAGTTTCAGATATTCAATCAAGATCTTAGTCGGTGTTTAGTTTCAATAAAAGATTCGAAGTCAAGTTTTGAAGTTATCACATGTTAATTCAAGAGCTCACGCTTCAAGATTGCATCAAGTACTCAAAGACGAGTTTAGCTCATGGACCAAGTTTGGATCAAGTCGAGATGGAGAAGAAGATTTTCAAGAGAAGATTTTCAAGAAGACTTGAGTCTAAGTTTGTAAGTTTAAGATTTTTTTATTTTAGAATGAAATGTAAAAGATAAATTAGTTGTGGATTGCTCAAGCTCATATACACACAAAATATTTATATTATCTTTCATTTTAAATAGTTTTAGTTTTTTGTTTAAGGTTTTTGTTTTGAGTTTCAAGAATACATCTTTCGGTTTCATGAATAGATTTCATCAAAATAAGTTTACATGATTTATATGTATTGGAGTTCATCCATATGCATTTATGCTTCATATGCTTAGATAACTTATTGTTTGAACTTTGATTTTGATGATAAAATTTGTGATGCAGATGCATTGGAGCTCTATCTCAAAAACTAATGCTGAGTTCTAAGTGCTCAAGACTACTCAAACATATTGTCTATTTTTGTATATTTTTAGAATTTTGTTAAAAGCCTTGATCACATACACAATATAGTCATATAGTCGACTTATCCCCAAGTCTAGTCGCCTAATATATCCTCTAGTCGACTTGCACCTTTATATAATCGACTAAGTCTTTCCACAGATATATATCATCTCTCGCTTATTGATTGTAACCTATATTAGTCGACTTATCCACTCTGCTAGTCGACTAAGTTTAATTTTTAGAGACTTATCTTTCTGTGTCAGTCTTGATGTAATAGACTTGATACCTTAGCTAGTCGACTAACCCAGGCAAAACTTGTTCTATTAGTCGACCAATCTCATACCCAGTCGACTATAGACAGTTTCTGACTGTTAAATAGTTATTGTTATTATGATGTTTATCCAACGTTCTGATTTTCAAATTTAAGTTAATAACTTCCCTAACTGACCATTGATCTCACCTATAAATAGGGATGTTGTCCTAGGATGAACACCACAATTCAAAATATTAGTTTTCTGTCCACACTTTGTTGAAAAATTCTATTTTTCAGAAAACTAGTTTTCACTTTCATCTCTTCGCACAATTCCAATTCTATTGTGAAGAATTCTGAGAGTCCACCTATAAGAAACCTTGTTCACGATCACATACAAGTTTCAAGGCTTATAGGATATTTTCTAATCATTCAAAGAGAAGAGTTATACAAGTGTGTCTTCTTAGTGTAGAGAAGAAGTTGTACAAGTTGTTATCTTCTTGGTGTAGATAAGAGTTGTACAGATTTGACAAAGGTTATTTTGTCAAGTGGTGTACAAGGAGTTGATTTTGGGTGTATCAAAATCAGGATAAGAAAAATCTCAAGCGGGTTGCTTGGGGACTGGACGTAGGTCAAGAAGACCGAACCATGATAAAATCTTTCATGCTTGCGTTTGCATATTTTCTGAGATTTATTCTTTATATTTTTCTTTTCTTGTAAGTATTTTATTTAAATTCTAATCATCTTTGTTTTAATGTTTGTGTTGCCATTATTTTTAGATCCTACATTTGATATCAGAGCCCTGTCAACACCCTCATACAGTACTCAAGGATGGGAACGTAGTTTCCTTTATCACAATTCAAAGAAGGACATTCTACATAACGTCCACCATTATTTGATGGATCAAACTACAACTACTGGAAGTGTAGAATGAAGATCTACTTGCCATCACTCAACTATGAACTATGGAATATAGTAGAAGCACCATACACTAAGCTGACCACCAATTACAATGCGTGCAAATCTTGATGCCAAAGCAATGAACGCGCTTTTCTATTCCTTAAATAAAGAAGAATTCAATCGTGTGTCAACGGCCAGATCTATAAATCAAATTTGGCAGAATTTACAGGTAATACATGAAGGTATAAATAAGGTTAAAGAATCTAAAATTTCTGTTCTTGTTCATAGGTTTGAACTCTTTAAAATGAAGGAGAATGAAACATTTTCAAAAATGATTACAAGGTTCACCGACATTATAAATTCCTTAGTATCCCTTGGAAAGGAATATACTCAAGTCGAAAAAGTTAAAAAGATTCTTCGTGTACTCACATCAAATTGGGAGAAGAAAACTACTGCAATATAAGAAGTAGATGATCTCTCAACAATGTCACTAAAAAATCTTATTGGTGATTTAATGGCATATGAAGTGCAACTTGAAGATCGAAAGAAAGATGAACAACAATCTTAATCAAAGAAGAAAGTACTTGCATTCTATACATCCTCAGATATGGACAATTCAGATGGTGATGAAGAGGAGATGGTAATACTCTTAAGAAAATTCAGAAAGTTCTTGAAGTAAGGTAAGTTTAATCCTACATGTTTTAATTGTAATAAATTAGGTTATATAAAGAAGGATTGCCCATTGTAAAAAACCAAAGGGAAATTTAAGTTCAACAAGTTCAACAAAAGAAGAAAGATTATCAGGCATTATGGGAGAATACTAATTCATCTTCCTCAGAAAAAAGAAGCCACTGAGACTGTCAATGTTTGTTTTATGGATCAAGAAGAAGATGAGGTACAAGAATATACTGAATTATTAGATGCAGTTCATGAGTTATATGATGATCTTAAGAATAAAAAGATTAAAAATAAAATTTTAATAAAGGAAAATGAAACTCAACAAAGAAAATTCATTTTATGTTTCTCTAATTTCTTTTATAAATTCTCAAAAAGATGACTTTGAAAAAGTTATATCATCATTGAAAAAGGATAATGAGATTTTCTTAAAAGAGAATGCTTTGCTTAAAAGAGAAACTATTTCTTTAAATTCTAGAATTTCAATTTCAGATAAAGAAATATCAAGTTTCAAAATTAAGTATGAAGAAATTTTGAAAAATGTAATAAAATTTAATAAGGAAAAAGAAAATTGAAATGATTTACTATCTTATCTAAAGATTTTAAATAATCATTTTGGTCTTGAATTTTCAAAAGATAAATCTACACATGTTCATGAAAAGAATCATAATCCATATAATTCTTTTGTAAAAAAAATATTGACAATATTTCAAAAAGAATTAGAAATAAATATATATGGATTCCTTAAAATTTAAGTATTACGGATAAAAATGCTTATATTGCATCATATATACATCATGTATGTAATTCTTGTGATTATGTTTATACTAACAAATGGAACCAAATTTAAATTGGGTTTGGGTTCCAAAAGGTTAATGTTTTGATCATGTTATGATGTGTACCATTCAAAATGTTTATCTTATAGGTACCTTATAAAGAAAAGTGCTTTTTTGATAAAAAATTATTTCAAACACTTGATAATGCAAAATACAATGTATCATATATATATGCAATGATATATTTTTTGCAGGGGGAACACTTATTTTCTATATTTGTTATAACCTGTTCTCTGCAGGAGGAGTTTATCTCTATAGGGGGAGTTTTTGTGCACACAACTTATCATCATAAAAAAGGAGTAGAATGTTGGAACTTTGATTTTGATGATAATATTTTATGATGCAGATACATTGGAGCTCTACCTCAAAAGCTAATGCTGAGTTCTAAGTGTTCAAGACTACTCAAGGATATTGTCTATTTTTGTGTATTTTTAGAATTTTATTAAAAGCCTTGATCACACACACAATATAGTCATACAGTTGACTATCCTCAAGTCTAGTCGACTAATATATCCTCTAGGGGACTTGCTTCTTTATATAGTCGACTAAATCTTTTCATAGATATATATCATCTCTCTGTTTATTGACTGTAACCTATATTAGTCGACTTATCAACTCTGCTAGTTGACTAAGTTTAGTTTCCAGAGAATTATCTTTCTGTGTCAGTATTGATGTAGTCGACTTGATACCTTGGCTAGTCGACTAACCCAGGCAAAACTTGTTCTATTAGTCGACCAATCTCATACCCTAGTCGTCTATAGACAGTTTCTGACTGTTAAACAATTATTGTTATTCTGGTATTTATCCAACATTCTGATTTTCAAATTTGAGTTGATAACTTTCCTAACTGACCATTCATCTCACCTATAAATAAGGATGTTGTCCTAGGATGAACACACCAATTCAAAATATTAGTTTTCTGTCCAAACTCTGTTGAAAAATTCTGTTTTCCAGAAAAGTAGTTTCCACTTTCATTTCTTCACATAATTCCAATTCTATTGTGAAGAATTCTGAGACTCCACCTATAAGAAATCTTATTCACGATCACATACAAGTTTCAAGGCTTATGAGATACTTTATAATCATTCAAAGAGAAGAGTTGTACAAGAGTGTCTTCTTGGTGTAGAGAAGAAGCTGTACAAGTTGTTGTCTTCTTGGTGTAGAGAAGAGTTGTACAGATTTGACAAAGGATGTTTTGTCAAGTGGTGTTTAAGGAGTTGATTTTTGGTGCATCAAAATCAGGATAAAAAAAATCTCAAGCGGGTTGCTTAATCGGGGAAAAACCGTGCACAAAAGGTGTATGTTTTGAAGTTAAAATTTAAAGTGTGTGCGCTTTGGCTTCCTCGATACTTCCGTCATAGCATAGAGGCTACAACGAGTCGAATCCACAAGGGCGAGAGGCGATAGAATCTTACACAGTATGTTCACGTAATGTTAACGGTTCTTCAATGTTTGAAAGAATGAAAAGAAAGAAAAACAAAGAATGGAAAAGAGAAGTACGGTGAAACACGAAGAAGTGGGAAACATAGAAAAGAGGATATTTGTGATTTTTGATATTTCTAAAACAAAGTGAAAAGGAAAGAAAACTCATGGCTACTAACTACTAATGACTCCACCAACATACTAACCTCTTAGAGATAGTTGCCTCACATGTATCATTGGCCATCACTAGTCCTTGGTTCAAGAGCTTTTTAAAGCATGACCCATATGTTAACTTTCACATCCAAACTCAACACTATAAGTGCAAGCTACTACACTTAAACCATCAAAACTAATCAAGAGTAAGCATGGAGTAAAATAATGTTAGCTTGTTAGAGAGTTAGGATGTTAGAGTGTTAGATCCATCATCATGAGCCATCAATGGCTCTTGCAAGAGCAAGGCCAAGTAGAGGCTATTAGATTAATGTGGATTATCAAATAAGAAGTTAGCAAGTTAGTGGTTAGTAGTTAGTTGCCATGAGAAAAAATTAGCTAAACATGTAAAATGAGTTAGAAAGAAGAAAATAAAGAGAGGTAAAGAGAGAACCTTTCATAGATTGTCACCTTCTATTACAAGAACTCTTACTTTCCAACCATATACCACTCTCTCTTCTATTACAAGATCTACAAGAAATAAAAAATACAAAGGAAGAAGAAGAATTAACCTAAACTAAACTACCCTACACTACAACATTGAGAAGATATCCTAAAAACTACTCAAAAACTCTTCCCTCTCTGTATATTTTCAGCTAAAGAACCCTAGGGGGGTGTATATAGGCACCAGGAGAATGGGGGCTAGGGGGACAAACCCTCGCCCCCAAAGCACGGGCGCGGCCGCGCCCGTATGGCAACGAAAACGCGGCCATAGCCGCGTTTCTGCGGCTCTTCTAGAGCCGCGCGCGCGGCGCCACCTGCTGCGCAGTCCAATCTTATCCCCCTGTCGGCTGCAGGTCCCGGTTTCTAGTTTTGGGCCCCTGGTTTTGACGAATCAGCTCTCCAAAGTCAAGGGCTATATTTTAGGCCTTTAATCACCCATTAAATGGTGATTTAGGGTCTTCTTCTTCATTGCATACCATGGACCTAAAAACATGCAAGAGAGGTGTTATTAGCAGAATTTAATATTAAATAAATGTGAGATATGGTATGAAAAATGCAGTTTTAGAGACTAATCATTGCTTGGGGACTGGACGTAGGTCAAGAGGACCGAACCAGGATAAAATCTCTCGTGCTTGGGGACTGGACGTAGGTCAAGAGGACCGAATCAGGATAAAACCTCAAAGCCCTTGGTATTTATGTTTATCTTTCCACTATTGAAGAATCCTATTTTGTTAATGGCAAATATCTTGAAGCTAATGCAAAAACCCTTCATGCTTTAAAGTCAACCCTAAATGATGAGTATTTATCTAGAGTTCTAACATTGATTCAGTTTTGTAGTTTGAAACACTCTTATCTTTTTTGGTGAACAAACGCTACATGACAACGAGAGTGACTCGAATTAAGGAAGTGATACTTTCAACATGTGCTATATGGTCCAAGGGGATGACCCCCTTGAGGTAAATTCTGATTCTGAGCTTAATGAAGATGATGAGATGCAATATGATGAGCTTGCATTATTTTGTCAAAAACTTTTTAAAAAATATGATTTATTGAAGGTTGAGAACAAAAGTTTGAAGAAAGAAAATGATTTTTTGTTGAATGAAAATGATTTTTTGAAAAAAGAGAATGTTTTCTTGTCTTCAAACTTGAATGTTATTTTTTAAGGGAACAAGTCATTGAATAACGAAATTGATTCTATTTCAAAAGAAAAGGATTTTGTTATAAAGATAAAGAGAATTTGTATTTTTTTTTAACAGTCTTAAAAATAATTTTGATTCTCATGCTTGTCATGTTTCTCATGCTCATGTTTCTTCTTCCAATATTAATAACATAATTTATATTTTGAAAAAGAATATTGACTGTTTGGGCTCCACTTTGAGCCAATGTGCTATTAATTATTCTAAATTGGTATCCATGTTTTGCAAGAAACATGCTCCACATTTTCATGCATACCCTCCATGGCATACACCACATGCACACCATGCTCATACTCATACCACCATGTATGCTAGAGTGTACGCATGTACACAATGCGACCGTAAAGGCCATCTTGCAAGATTTTTCTTTGATATATTAAATTTTTCCAATTTTATAAATAAAAATATTTGGGTTCTAAATGTTACTACCCCTATGGATCCAAAAATATGGGTATCAAAATCCCCACCACTTATTTTTGATGTGGTGTGGGCTCTCACAAAATGTGAGAGAATTGGTGCCTTGGTACTAGATGCAAATGGAGTTTGATGGACACATCATGGATACATCGCTATCAAGGAGTTTTGGTGGGAGGACCACCTTGTTTTGGAGAAATGAATTTGCTACACCAGTATTGGTAACCATTTTATCCTCCACTTTAAAAATATTTTAAATGCTTATATGCTAGTGTAGTAACCTAGACTCAATCATATATTGTTTGGTGCTTAATGTTGGGTTGATTGGTTGTAAACTATGCATGTATTTTTGAAAAACTTTCTTCATGTTTTCGAATAGTTTTACATGCCTATTTCTTATGGTAGATTCATGTTTTTATATGCTTCATTTATATATTAATTTATTTGTTTATATCATATGTTTAAATGCAAATCTTATTAAAACTTGTGTTATACATGTACAATTCTTGAGTTACACTTGTTCTTCATGCTATACATATTTTATTTCATTTGTGTACTCATTTTTTTGTTTGATTGCACATTGTATGTCTCAGTTTTTATGATTCTTGAATGAGTATATGATATATAATGTTTAGGTAAAAGAATTTTATGTTAGTTTTGATTTTTAGCTTTATAGTTTTATATTCATGAATATGTTATTCACATGATTATTGTGCACTCACCTTTATGTTTACTCATGATTTCTTCTTCATGAGCACATGTTTATGTTTTATAGATTTTTGAGTGACAACTCTTGTGTAATATACATGTTTCATGAAATATATGATTGATTTCATGTTTGAAGGATCTTGAACTAGTTTTTAAAATTATTTTAAAATTGTTCTTCATTCTTCGCTCAGTAGTGTTTTCAATCTATATTAAACTATTTTTAAAACTTTATTTTTGAAAACTTCTAACTTTAGAGGGCGCTTAGTTGGGCGATCATGTCTTGTGTGCCTTAATGAGTATTTTTTTTAACTTGTACATATTAGGGCAGATAATATGAGTTGTACATATGATTCTCATGTTATTTTATTTTTGTATACTCATTCAAGTTTTTCTATATATGTATGTGTTAAATTTCAAGCGGCATTTTCTTAGATACGCATACAAATATATGATTGATTGTGCTTGTTTTACATTAATCATATATGTTTTATAGCACAAATTGATTTTATGCTAAGCTTGATTTTACTTTAAAATATTTGCTTTTGATTTCAACAAGCTTATGCAGTAGTTTTGTGATTAATTCAAAAAGAAAGACAAGTTTTTTGACTTAAATGATTTCATGTTTATGTTTATCTATAATATAATATTTATGTTTATCAACTAGTATATTTTCTATCGGTTTATCAAAAAAAATTTCTATCTTGTTTTGCTTTTAAGTAGAATAAAATTTGTTTAATAGATTTCATGTGGCATCAAAATTTGTTTTGTTGATTACAAGTGGTATCAAAATTTGTTTTAATTAGTTTTTAAAATTTGTTTTGACATGCATTGCTTATATGCAAGGGAAGCTTAACATTTCCTCTATATATAGATTTATAATGAGTGTATATAAAAAAAAGCTTGACCTCTTTTCTTTATGTGGTACACGTGTGTAGGGAGAGCTTAACATCTCCGTCTATACATTGTATATTATGCTTATATGGGTTAGGGTTTAGTCATCTCTTTCTTCATGTAATGCATGTATACAGGGAGGTTAACTTTATAGTCTTTCCTCTTCATGGATTTATATCGCATATACATTTGCCTTGTTTTTCTTTATCCCTTTGTTGATGAATAGACAAAAAGAGGGAGAGAAATTTAGGGTTTATATATGCATGCTATGTTTTTGTTTATGTATATATGCTTATATTTGTTTAGTTTATGAACTTCATTGAATATCTGCATGTTTTATGCTATGCATGAGTTAAGGGGGAGCTTCTATGAACCTTATTTTTAATCTATGCATATATAACTTCATGAGTTTTGTCATCATCAAAAAGTGAAAGATTATTGGCCCAAAGACCGATCACTCTAGTTTTGATGATGATTAACTCAAGTAGTTATAGTATTAATAATCTTGTGTTTATTAAGTTTCAGTTATTCAATCAAGATCTTAGTCCGTTTTGAAGTTATCACATGTTGATTCAAGAGCTCGCGCTTCAAGATCGCATCAAGTACTCAAAAAGAAGTCTAGCTCATGGATCAAGTCGAGATGGAGAAGAAGATTTTCAAGAAGACTTGAGTTTAACTTTGTAGGTTTAAGATTTTTTATTTTAGGATAAAATGTAAAGGATAGATTAGTTGTGGATTGCTCAAGCTCATACACACACAAAAGTTATATTATCTTTCATGTTAAATAGTTTTAGTTTTTGGTTTAACCGTTTTGGTTTTGAGTTTCAAGAATACATCTTCTAGTTTCATGAATAGATTACATCAAAACAAGTTTACATGGTTTATATGTATATTAGATTTCATCCATATGCATTTATACTTCATATGCTTAGATAACTTATTTTGATATATCTAGTTCATGTATTTAAATTTTGTTTTTATCAAAATTTATTTTGATTTTAATTGTCAAAAATAAATATATATCATTTACTATGTGTATTGGATTCTTTCCATATACACTATGCTTCAAATCTGTTTCAATATCTTATTTTTGTACTTATATAAGTTTATAGAAAAATAAGATTTTCATTTAGAAGTTGGTTTTTGGAAAATACTAGTTTTGATTTAAGCTTTAATTTTTTTACCTCAAAGTAGTTCATATGTTTTTAATATGTGTTGATTTTTGATCACGCATATTTGTGCTACATTGTATTTACATGAACTTATTTTTGTGAAATTTATGGAGATTTATTGGTATTTAAAATGTATTTAAAAAGATGTTTAAAATATGACTTTGGGCTGCTTGCGGTCGACCGAAGGCTGAGCCGGTCGGCTGACGTGCATAAGTGCACATGCCTTATGGGCGGTCGACTGACCCTTGAGATCTTGCGTTTACAAAGTTCTCGGGTTTGGCTCGATCGACCGCCCGATCGACCGACAGAGAGTTGTGACTCTCTAGTTTTGGGTGCGGTCGACTGATCGGTCGACCGGCAACCCCAACAGTAAAAAATTTGACCATTGGCCGGTCGACTGGGCGGTCGACCGACAGGCAAATCTGGCCAGTTTTCTGAGCCCAACGACTATATTTTTCTGGGCTATATATATGCAGTTTTTGATCAGTTTTTCACTAAGATTTTCACAAGTATTTTCAAGAGCCTATTTTTCTATCTTCCACAGAGTTACTCAACAAATTTTTGGAGCTTCATTTCCATATCAAAAAAGTGCTTTTCAAGAGTGATTCTCTTAAGTTTTCAATAAGATTTTCTTGAGTTTTCCACATTTAAATCTATCTAGTTTTCTCACACTAGCTTGAGCCTTTCATTGCTGAACCTATTCTACAGGATCCTTGTATGTGAGAGTGTTTGTTTGTGATCATGAGAAGTGATCACAAAGTGTTCTACCTTGTATTGAGAAGAAGTTGGAGGTTGCCGCCTCGGTGATCTTGCGGGTTCGCGTTGTGTGTTGTTCTTGCGGGAACAAGTGAGGGACTTGCGGATCGTTGAGTTCTTGAGGGAGCTCATTGTAGGTGTTACGATACCGAGTGATCTTGCGGGATCATTTTTAGTAGAAATCCTTCATTACGGTGAAGGCGGGGACTAGAGCAAGTGGCTCAAACCTCGAAACAAATCTCCCGTGTTTGTAATTGCTCATCTCTCTCTCAACTCACTTGTATTTATATCTTACTTGCTCTTATTGTTTACATCGTTATATGCTTGATATTTACTTGTGCTTAATTGTCATATATGCTTGAGATTGTTTAGTATCTTGCATGCTCTTATTTCTTGCCTATTCTTTACATGCTTGATATTGTGTTTGTGCTCACACTAGTATTGAATCAAGAGATCTATAGTAGCACCTCAACTCTTAGTCTAGAGGAATCTTAAGGAGAAGTTCAGACTCCTTCACTGGAAATTCTGCTTCACTCGTTGGTTATACGTTGTGTGATAGTTTTAATTTGTATAATATGTTTTTAATTCCGTATTTTTTGGCAATTGATTAACACATCACCTATTCACCCCCCTCTAAGTGATTTACAATCCCCATGATTCAGATCGAACCATTGCACATGTCCTAATAGGAGCTAGGAATCCAAACGACAATTGTCTCTCCATTGCGCACGCTGACCAGATACGAGCTTTGACAGCTAGTCATGCAAAGCACATGTGGCATTAAATGCGTAAGATATGAGAGATACGCCGATTGCCTTACTCTGACCATAAAATGACAAGCCTAACCCAAATCAGAGGTTTAAGTCAGTTACACTTCCCCATCTTTCTGACTGAAGATTCTGAGAAGGGGAGAAGCGAGGGGCAACTGTAATGGTCAGTTTCCATCCTTCCTCGAGATCATAACACGGTTCCTGCTTTCGAAAGGCACCCTGAGCAGTCAATGATCAACAAAAAGCAAGTATAAGAATATGTAAAAAGAGTGTGGGTTGATGTTACTGCTTTTGCGATTCTTCCGTAGTAGCAAAGTGGCTATATATGTCGTATTAACAAGGAGGGAGAGTGATGGAAGCTTCATGCGGCTTCAAAGTTCAAGAAGAAAGAAAGTTCTTTGTTTCCAAATAAAGAATTGAAAAGTGAAAACAAGTTGTTTCAAGAATTGTTGGAAAATGTTTTGGTGGTTTGTAAAAGTAGATTTTTTTTCTTAGTTGTAAAAACGCATGGCTAACTTTCTACTAAGTGCTCCCACGAATTTCTAACTTTTGGAAGATAGCCTTACGATGGATCATAGGCGAACATGACCCTTGTGCATTGGAACTATTCACGTGGAAATCGAGTGAAAGTTCATCCTAAAACTTAGCTTTACACGGCAAAAACTCGGACATTCCTTATCAAGATCCAATAGAAGGCGGGAATAAAGGAAGACACGAGTGCACTAACGGTATCAGCAAAGTTAAAAGGAAAAGTCTCTAACTTACAATAAAAAGTAAAGTGCATAACCCATAGATCATCAAAAACTCATTAAACATGAAGTATAAGAAAGTAAATACTTGTAGGTAAATTAGAGTTAGAACCATCGTCTTAAGATGCCATAACTCTTGTTTGCACAAGGCTTGTTTGATACTATTGACTCATTTTGGGTTATCAATCAAGTGTTAGAAATTAGTGGATTAGTAGTTAGTTAGCCATGCTAAGGAAAAGTTAGTTAGCCATAAAAGTAAAAGAAACAACAAAGGAAAAGAAGTTGAGAGGAAGGGAGTTACACTACAACAAGAAACAACAAAAGGAAGAAGTGAAGAGAAATAAGTTTACTGATTATTATTCATTTTTGCATATTTTGCCACATCCATACCATGCATATCATAAATAAAAACGTGATTTTTAATCTTTTTCTCTCTATTTTTGCAGGTCCATATTTTAATGGAGAAGAGGCCAATAATCCCTTTAATTATCAAGAATTAAAGGAGAATTAATCAAAGCCCAAAAGAGAGCCCAAGGGTTGAGCCCAGGACCTGGAGACATCCACGCGCCAGCTCAGACATTCCAGAAGGTCCACGTGGCTAACAACCTACGAGAAATCCGCAACAGAAATCTCGGCCTCAATGGCCAAGATTCTGCCGCGGAAACGCGGCTCTGGCCGCGGTTCCGCGGCAGTTACAAGGCCGTTGAGCCCGAGATTCTCTCCAGCTGTCTGATTCTGGAGCCTTCTTCTCTGAGTCTATAAATAGAGCACCAGGGCCAGCGAAAGAAGGGAGGAGAGATTAGAGGATAGAGCTTGTATTTTCTAGGTTTTTCTCTAGGATTTTTATTGCTCTAGTTCTTCTTCTTCCTCCTAGAAATTTTGTGAGAGAGAGATTGAGAGAGAGAGAGAAAGCTTGTGTAAACTAAGGTGTGACAACTTGTGAAGCAAGGATTAATCCAATCTCCTTTCTCTACTTGAGCAATTTCTAGTACTTTACTTACATTCTTTCATTCAAGCTTTACTTTCCTTGCACTTTTATTCATGAATTGCTTTTCTTTTCTTGTAATGACTAGTAGCTAACTTCTTCTAACATGACTAGCTGACCACTAACATTGCTAACTTCTAACTCTTGGGTGATTGCTAATTTTTCATCTTGCAATTGTTGAGTCTTTTTCATCCCAAATGGGTTACTTTCATGCTTGGCAAGCTCTTGTTGTAATTCCATATGATTCATGTGTGCCTCATTTAGAGCCTTGTCTTTAGAACAAGTGCCTTGATGGAACATGGAGATGGATCACCAAACATATGCTATTTGTTGTACAATTTCATTACTTCAATGCTAACTTGTTGTATTTGCCTTGAATGACTAATGAATGTTGTATCTTCTTCCTTAGCATTCCTTGAGTGTCACTCCTCGAGTCCACCATTGAAATTCTATCTTGAGAGCCGATGAAATCAATGAGGCTACAAGACAAGTCCAAGAAGATCACCCATCAATCAAGTGGGAAAGTAACTAGACCAACACGCAAGACATACATATGCCGATGAATCAACATGAGGCAAGCATCACCATAACGGAGTCTAGTAAGTTAGCAATTTAGAAAGGTAGCTAGTCATGGTTTTTCACATCTTAAAGTCTTTTACAAAGTCTCCTTCTTAGTTTTCTTTTCAAAGCAAATCTTGTTTTCTAATTCTTTTCATTTTCTTTCCATCATACACAAATCCACAAATTCTTTTATCTCTTTTTCCATTTCTTTTTCATTCTTTTAAAAACAAAGAAGAACCTTCGTTTTCCATCTTCAATACCAAACTGTAACGCTTCCATCGCAAGCTCTCCCTGAGAATCGACTCGTATAGCCTATGCTACTACGGTGATTCGGAAAGAGTACATTAAGCATTTTGAATACATTGTGGAGTGATCAAAGCACCTAAGGTTGTCTCTAAACCTTCTCTCTTTTATTGAATATCTGTGCATTTATACTCCACTATTCTTTCCTTATCAAAATTTTTGGCGCCGTTGCCGGGGAGAGCAACGGTTTTGATTCGATTGAAGAACTAAACGAACTTTCTTCTCTGTTGCAGGTTACAGGTGAAGAAAAAGGAAAACTAGCATTGCAGTGACATATAAGTGGCTCTGGGCCTCTGCTCTAGAAAGCAGAGACCAGTTGCCCTCTGATTTGCCGCGATTCCACGGCCAAAGCCGCGGATCCGCGGCAAGGAGGAGTGAACTACTCACAGATTTTCTGCAGGGTTGCTTGCTCTGCAAAATACAGCTGCTGCAATACTTAAATTCTTGTATGCTTCACCATATTCCTGCTAATAATCAACAGTAAAAAATTTGTTGCAAAGTTAAAAATTGACTAGACGTTTGCATTTCTAGGCACGTGTCTTTTCAATTCATTTACTTTACTGTTGAAGAGTGCTGGAGCAAGGTACGTGCGCATTGCATTTTGATTAGGACTCACTTCTTGGTTGATATTTTATCGCTTTGAGTGAACCTTGTTTGTTTATATCGTACACTTGCACAAAATCGATTTTAAGGGCATACCCAATAAATAAGATAAGGTGGGGATTTCATCACCCTTCTTCCTAGCCCAAAAACCACCATCCCAGCACTAACAATCCCAAGCTTTTAATAAAATCTGATAGACGTTGGCCCTAGGGACATCCGTACTCAGTAGGAGATCAGCTGAAGTTGGGAATTGATTTTGATTCATACTCCGGTGAAATCAGTGTCTAAGGCTGGGGATTAAGAGGTTAAGCCTCGAAGATACCGTGGTTTGGCGTAATTAAGGCCCGTTGCTTACGCACGGATACCTCCCACCGTATTTTGCCCCTACCTGGCTGATTAGCTGTGGTCTGATTCAAGCAACAACCTTCTTTAGTTCATCGAACAGTTAGGAGTCGTCTAGGTCCAGGAACCCTAGATAGCTTGGATTGATTTTTCTTTTATTGTTTGTTATTTTCATTTTTTCTTTTCGCTGGTGTGATGGTGCACGTTGTTTGTGACTGTATATGCGAGAGTGGTACCAGGATTCAAATTCTGCAAGACTTGTTAGACTTTCTACACTTGCACATACACAACCACTTGACATTATGGAAAATAACATTTCGCTTCAAGATAGATTCTACCCGATTCGCACTTCGCTTCCATCATGCATTCTTCTCCCTGAACCCAATGGAAATCACTTTGAGCTGAAACCACAATTCATCAATACACTTCCCGATTTCATGGTCTAGAGTCTGAGGACGCATACTTCTTCATTCGAGAGTTTGAGGAAGTATGTGTAATGATGAGAATTTTCCAATTGACCGAGGATGCTGTTAGGTTAAGGTTCATACCATTTGCACTGAAGGATTTAGCTAAGAAATGGCTCTACAATCTTCCCTCCAATTCGATATCTTCATGGGGTGATTTTGTAACAGTCTTTCTTAAGAAATTTTATCCCATCTACAAGACAGCCATCATGAGAAAAAACATAATGCAATTCAAGCAGGAACCAAATGAACCCTTCTGGAAGTATCTTGAACGCTTTAAAGACCTTCTTGCCCAATGTCCTCATCACGGCATAAAGAAATGGCGTCAATGCCAGATTATCTATGACGGTCTAGATTACCAAACGAAAACACTCCTTGAATCCATGTGCCAAGGGGAATTTTTGAAGAAAGATGAGCACCAGGGGTGGGATCTCTT
Organism: Agave tequilana; assembly: GCA_038442645.1. Taxonomy (NCBI): domain Eukaryota; kingdom Viridiplantae; phylum Streptophyta; class Magnoliopsida; order Asparagales; family Asparagaceae; genus Agave; species Agave tequilana. Next base: position 67,190 of record JAVJIF010014114.1, on the reverse strand, counting down.
TGAAGCCCTAGCTGAGAAAACCATTCAGTGGGAGTCATGTCCAGATAAACCCACTCCCACTACTTCCAAAATCGGGATGCACTCGATAGAATCCTCCATAGCAGCTGAAGCAAAAATCACCCAATTGATGAAGAGGATAGAACTGCTTGAGTCTAGGGAACATTCTGTTGTCAGTCAGGTCAACCCATCACCTATGGTCAAACCGGGTTGCACCTACTGTCATGATCTCAACCATGTCTTTGAGGAGTGTCCATTATATCAGTCTCAATCATATCAGGAGAACACGAATGCAGCTTTTACCAGACCCTATCACAATCCATACTCCAACACATATAATCCGGGATGGCGAAACCATCCAAATTTTTCGTGGAGTCAGTCTGGTCCTGAGCAACATAGGCCACCATTGCCACATCCTTATAATGCTCAGTCTCACCCACCCAGGTTCAATTGAAATTCACCGTATTTTCATCCAAATCAAAGTCCACCACAATCACAATCTTACCAGAACCCACCATACTACCAATCACAATTCCAGTCTCCATACCATCAACATCCACCCCAGAATGATTCAGAAATATCGGAGTTGAAGAAAATGTTAGAAACCTTTGCAAAGGACTATCGTCAGGAGATGAATAAAGTACAGGTCCAGATTGGACAATTGGCTAATTCTGTGAATGAAAGACAAAAAGGAATGTTACCAAGCCAGCCATTGCCAAATCCCAAACATCACTTCCCTTTGCATGAAGTGGAAGACACGGGCCCCAGTCATGCCATGCTATTCATACCGTGAGATCTGGAAAACAGGTAGATAATAGGGTTTCTGATCAATCATCCCATCCAGCACCAAAGCCAACACCTCCAATCCAAATGCAACCAACTTCTGACAACCCATCTTCTAGTTCAGAGCCATCCACTTCAAAAACCAAGGGTAAAAAAAAGGAAGATGAGCAACCTTATAAGCCTAGTGTACCATTTCCAAATAGGCTTACGAATCACAAGATAGATGCTCATATGGAGAAAATAAGAGAAATGTTTAATAAGGTCCAAATCAATGTCCCTCTTCTTGATGCAATCTAACAAGTGCCATCATATGCGAAATTCTTAAAGGAAATGTGCACCAAGAAGAGAAAAACACAAGTCCCTAAAAAAGTCTTCCTAGCATCCAACATCAATGAGTTGCTCACTGGGTCAATTCCGGAGAAATACAAGGACCCAGGGAGCCCGACCATCACTTGCATCATAGGAAAGACTACCATCAATAGGGCACTTCTTGATTTAGGGGCCAGCATCAATCTCCTACCTTTTTCTGTGCACCAACAATTAGGGTTAGGTGATCTCCGCCGTACCCAAATGACAATACAATTGGCTGATCGCTCTGTCAAGAAACCTAAGGGGGAAGTTCACGATGTCCTTGTCAGAGTTGGGGAGTTCATTTACTCTGTGGATTTTGTAATTCTTGAGACACAACCTGTGTCTAACACTAATCATAGGGCTCAAACTCCTGTCATTTTGGGACGACCATTCCTGGCCACAGCAAATGCCATCATCAATTGCCGGAATGGATCAATGAGGATAACCTTTGGTAACATGACTCGTGAAGTGAATGTCTTCCACACACAACCTCGTAAAACAAAAGATCAAACATTCGAGGTTAGCTTTGTTAGAGACAATTTGGAGAAAGAAAGTGAAGATTCAAAAGATGAGTCACAACTTTGTGATTCTCTTGAAATAGGAAATCCTGTTATCTGAGTACCCTTTCAAAAGGGGAAAGTTGATTTGGATATTTTCACTTTCAGGGAGCCAACTGTGAACGTATCCCAAGAGGATACAATTCAAGAACCTCCAATTGATATATCATTTGAAGACCTCTTCGCTGACGAAATCATGTTCCTGGATGAGTCAACTCGGGGACGGTTAACTGATTGTACACTTTTGAAGGAAAATGTTGACCTGAGTTTTGAAGAGTTGTATGGAGAGGAGCTGGAATTTCTTGACATTGGAAGTAAAGAAATTCAAAGAGAAAAAAGTGGTGATGAAGAACTCTTTAGGAAATATTGTAGTGAAATGCGGATGAATAACAATGAGAAATTAAAGTTGGAGATGCCTAGGGCTAAGAAAGTAATAGAACTCGTTTCCAACCAAGCTCGCGCAAACAAACACACTGGAACGATGGGAAACGGGCCAGGGGAAAAGACCAAAAGAACAGCCTAGGCAAGGGATACACTTGTAAATATTTTCTGTAAATAATTTTTTGTACACTTTTCGTAAATAATAAATAATAATAATAAAAAAAAGAAATAAATAATAATGAGGGACTTTGTGCTTAAAAGAGTTTCCCCACTTTCAAAATTCAAAATCCTTTTCAAAATTCAAAATTCCTAGGTCTACATCTCTTCCCTAGGGTCAAACTCATTTTCAAAATTCCAAGTCCCTAGGGTAAATTCACATTTAACCTTGGGATAAAAGTGGGATTCTCAAATTTTTTCCCTTCTATAAATAGCCTCTCTACCTCACCCTTCTTCCCTCAAGCGCAACAATCCCCTCAGATCTGCAGCCCTCTCCTCAAGCGCTGCCTTCAGTTTTTTCCTTTTCCACAGAACCCTCCTGTTTGTCGCGATCCCGCGACCAGTGCCGCAGATCTGCGGCTATCCTGAACTTTCTGGAGCGCCGAAAAATTTCTGGCCGGTCGATTCCTTTCTCTGGTGGCCGATCTAGTCCACGATCAACAGAATTCTTCCTCCTGTGCCCTCTACACACCTGATTTTGAATTCCCCACGAACTCTGGGGGCGGTTTGATCTTTCATCTCTTGATCCATTGCTTTAATTTACACTATTACACATGGCCCCAAATCTGTTTGTGGAAAAGATTTTTCAAAAATTCTGAATGATCATGCTGGGTATGGACGCATATTTGTTGATCAATTACATGCATGGGATTGGTATTCTCTGGTATATGATAACAGTGAAAATGATGCATATTACTGTCCTAACTTAGTCACTACATTTTATAATGCACTCGATCATGCATCTGTTAGTTATGAGACGTACCAATTCGTAGTCCATATGCCGTTAGGTGACATCTTTATCACAGTTCCTCTCATTGAGGAAATTACTAATGTTCCAAGTCACCCCCAGCATAGCGACCCTTGCCACTGATAGACTACATGACAATCATGGGGCTCGCTGCACAGAGCAGGACCGTGGGCGAAAGGCTAGCACCACGTTTAGAAATGTGCACTGCGTTGGACGCTGGATCCAACGCAACATCTTAGGGATAGACCACACCACATCCTTTAACAGACCGGTGTTGCAAATAATTCACGATTTGATGACTCGGCAACACACGGTCTGTTTAAATAAGACCATCTTCAATGCAATCATAGCAAATTCCTCACGAACTCGGGGTGCCAAACACTCCCATCCCATCTTGATTACACGTCTGTGTATGACTTTCCTACCAGGTGATGTCTTTGATTCCTTTGACCGGTGTTTGTCACACCAGAGAGACCTACCAGTTCATATAACAGTTGTTTGCACGTGGTTTGGACTCCTAGTGTCCAACCCGAAGATATACCGGTAGAGTCCTCTGATGAAAGTTTTGAAGAAGAAGATGAGCCTGAGTTTTGGTGGCAGGATCCCCTAGCAGAATCACGTGCCTTCATGTCCACCATCTGGAAGGGCATGAAGAAAATTTTTAGGGGGCAGGTCAGGCTTAGGAAGAAGGTAGAGGAGCAATCCTCGAGGTTGGACCGCATTGAGGCGGGGCTCAGACGATCACAGTCAGCTGGACCTAGCACCACCGCGGGTCCAAAAAGGCGGAGGGAGTGATTTTTATACCTTTTACCTATTTCACGCATCTTTTTATCTTGCATACATTGAGGACAATGCATGAGATAGGTATGGGGGGGTAGATTCTAACCTAGGATTTTTATTTTCTTTTTAGGCTTTTTATTTTTATTTGTAGGATTTTCATTTTCTTTTAGGTTTTTATTTTTTTAGATTTTACCTTTCTTTGTAGATTTTTATTTTCTTTTAGATTTTACTCCTTCTTTTAGAAAAAAATAAAATAAAATAAAATAAAATTAAAAAAAAGGAATTTTCGATCCATGTTTAAAGAATCAAACTTGAATTTAGGGATTAAGGAAGCTCTTAACTAAGATTTCTAATTATAAGTTGAAAAGAGGAGCTTTGTAGGATTTTTAGGTTAAGTGATAAAGGAAAGAAAGATTATTAGATTTTAATTCTTTCTTTAGGATATATACATTGAACATTTTAAAGGATCAATCATAGACTTTGTGACTTTATTTACAAATATATATAAAAAAAAAGAAGAAAAAAATAAAATAAAATATATATATATGTAAATAACTAAATAAACACTTAGCCACTAATTAAGCTGGTTAGTAGTGCCTCAAGAAGCATTACCAATCAAGCCTAAAGGTGGTTAAGTCCTTAACCCCTTCGTGGCCTAGTTTACTCGAGACCTCAAACCCGAGGGATGTTTTCTCATCTGGTGCCCTAGGACCATCTGGTTTGGGAGTCATCGGTTAGAGGCTCGTTACAAGGGTAAATTAGAAAGCCTAAGGAAGTTAAGGAAATGTAAATAAATAAATATTGTATATATAAATAAATAAATAAATAAATAAATGTGTTATATATAGTAGTAAATAAATGAACTTAGTCTAAGAAAGATCCTTCATATTTATAGATGTATATATACTAGGATTGATGCAAAATCTAGTTTTTGATCTTTTCCCTAAAAACTTAACATAAATTGAAAACAAAACTCTAAATAGACGCTTATAAGAGGAATGACTAGTTTAGGGTAACCTGAAACCTATAACTCAAGTTAGAATCTTTAAAACATGGATCAAAAATTTCACTAACACTTTTCCTTTTTCTTTATGGATTTTGTGGGTGCAATCCGCTGAAAACCCTCAGGAGACAACACTCCTCCTCTAGGGTAACCTAGAGGTTTAACGGCTTGTTGCACGTGCTCAGTGCAATCGTGTCACCTACGAAAGTGGTGTAATAATCTAGTTAGGTTTTTTCTTTTTCTTTCTTTTTTGCTCGGGGACGAGCAAAAGCTAGGTATGGGGGTGTGATTATTATTCATTTTTGCATATTTTGCCACATCCATACCATGCATATCATAAATAAAATGTGATTTTTAATCTTTTTCTCTCTATTTTTGCAGGTCCATATTTTAATGGAGAAGAGGCCCATAATCCCTTTAATTATCAAGAATTAAAGGAGAATTAATCAAAGCCCAAAAGAGAGCCCAAGGGTTGAGCCCAGGACCTGGAGACATCCACGTGCCAGCTCAGATATTCCAGAAGGTCCACGTGGCTAACAACCTACGAGAAATCCGCAACAGAAATCTCGGCCTCAACGGCCAAGATTCTACCGCGGAAACGCGGCTCTGGCCGCGGTTCCGCGGCAGTTACAAGGCCGTTGAGCCCGAGATTCTCTCCAGCTGTCTGATTCTGGAGCCTTCTTCTCTGAGTCTATAAATAGACCATCAGGGCCAGCGAAAGAAGGGAGGAGAGATTAGAGGATAGAGCTTGTATTTTGTAGGTTTTTCTCTAGGATTTTTATTGCTCTAGTTCTTCTTCTTCCTCCTAGAAATTTTGTGAGAGAGAGATTGAGAGAGAGAGAAAGCTTGTGTAAACCAAGGTGTGACAACTTGTGAAGCAAGGATTAATCCAATCTCCTTTCTCTACTTGAGCAATTTCTAGTACTTTACTTGCATTCTTTCATTCAAGCTTTACTTTCCTTGCACTTTTATTCATGAATTGCTTTTCTTTTCTTGTAATGACTAGTAGCTAACTTCTTCTAACATGACTAGCTGACCACTAACATTGCTAACTTCTAACTCTTGGGTGATTGCTAATTTTTCATCTTGCAATTGTTGAGTCTTTTCATCCCCGATGGGTTACTTTCATGCTTGGCAAGCTCTTGTTGTAATTTCATATGATTCATGTATGCCTCATTTAGAGCCTTGTCTTTAGAACAAGTGCCTTGATGGAACATGGAAATGGATCACCAAACATATGCTATTTGTTGTACAATTTCATTACTTCAATGCTAACTTGTTGTATTTGCCTTGAATGACTAATGAATGTTGTATCTTCTTCCTTAGCATCCCTTGAGTGTCACTCCTCGAGTCCACCATTGAAATTCTATCTTGAGAGCCGATGAAATCAATGAGGCTACAAGACAAGTCCAAGAAGATCACCCATCAATCAAGTGGAAAGTAACTAGACCAACACGCAAGACATACATATGCCGATGAATCAACATGAGGCAAGCATCACCATAACGGAGTCTAGTAAGTTAGCAATTTAGAAAGGTAGCTAGTCATGATTTTTCACATCTTAAAGTCTTTTACAAAGTCTCCTTCTTTTAGTTTTCTTTTCAAAGCAAATCTTGTTTTCTAATTCTTTTCATTTTCTTTCCATCATGCATAAATCCACAAATTCTTTTATCTCTTTTTCCATTTCTTTTTCATTCTTTTAAAAACAAAAAAGAACCTTCGTTTTCATCTTCAATACCAAACCGTAACGCTTCCATCGCAAGCTCTCCCTGAGAATCGACTCGTATAGCCTATGCTACTACGATGATTCGGAAAGAGTACATTAAGCATTTTGAATACATTGTGGAGTGATCAAAGCACCTAAGGTTGTCTCTAAACCTTCTCTCTTTTATTGAATATCTGTGCATTTATACTCCACTATTCTTTCCTTATCATTTACACTATAACAAGGAAGTAAAAGCAAATGAAAGCACAAGTAAATTGAAAGAAGGAAGAGAAGTAGTACTTGTATTAGCTTGTCACCCTTCAAATACAACACTTACACACTCTCTCTTTCACTCTAATGGCTAAAACTAAAACTAGAAGAAGAACAACAACAACTACAAACTAAAAACAAGACTACATAACTTGCTCTAACTGTAGATCTGCTTCAACTGAAGACCCCTGGGGGGTATTTATAGGCACCAGGGGAAAGTGGGCCATGTGGGTGACCCGTGGCCCGAAGCGCAGGCGCGCGTGCCCCCAAAGCGTCGCCCAGTCTGTCTTCGACGCTTTGATCTTCTGGATTTGCGATTTGATGCCCTGGGCTGACAAAATCTTCACTCTAAAGTCAATGGCTACTTGGTAGGATTTTAATCACCAATTAAATTGTGATTTAGGTCTTCTTCTTCATTTGCACACCATAGACCTAGGATCAAGCAAGCAAGGTTTTATTAGCAAAATTTTACATGAAATAAATATGAGAATGTGATGAAAATTATGTAAAATTAGAGACTAATCACGCCCCCACACTTATCTTTCTGCTCGTCCCGAGCAAAACAAAAATAAGAAAATTATTATACCACTTTCGCAGGTGACGCGATTGCACTGAGCATGTGCAACAAGCCTTTAAACCTCTAGGTTTCCCCTAGTGGAGGAGTGTTATCTCCTGAGGGTTTTCAGTGGATTGCACCCACAAAATCCAGTAAGTAAAGAAAAGTAGTTAGTTGTTAGAAAAAATTTTGTCATGAAAAAGAACTTTCAATCATCTAAGTAAAAATGACCGAATGATGTAAGAATTAGGTTTAACCCTCATAAGTCCTCTTATACTTTAGCCTTCATAAAAGAAGAAACTATGGTTTTTCTTTAAATTTAGAAAGGATCTTGTACTTCTAACTCATTCTTTTATTTTGCTTTAGATAGATATGCATAATGTGTAAGTGTGATGTGCTTAGGATTTTTCAACTCAACTTTGAATATCATTTAATTTTATTAATATTTACTTATTATTCTTGGTTCCATTAGGCTTTCTACTTCACTTATGTAACACATATCAAACCGATGACTCCCAAACCAGATGGTCTTAGGGCACCAGGTGGAAAAACACCCTTCAGGTCAAATATGCAAGTGGAGTAGGCCACGAAATTAAGATTTATTTATACATTATTGTATATAGAATTTTTTTTGGCGTGAGTAATCATGCTTCTTGAGGCACAATTATCCAGCTTTTTTTTTTCAGAGTTGTGTCTCTAAATCCCAAGCATGTGTGTGTGGGTTATGCATATTCTATTAAGGCTAAATAAAAGGTATGAGCTATTTTCCTTATCCCTTCTAACTTTTTAGTCAAACCAATCTTTCTTGTTTATTTAGGCAAAAATAAAGATTCATTAATAAGGTTCCCGTAATTCCTACAATCTTTTGGTATTTTTATAAAGAGTATGAAATTTCTTTTCAATATGGAGATTTTTTTTTGAAAGAAAAAGAAAGAATAAAAGGAAAAAGAAAAAGTGTTAGCACCCCCCCACTCCTATCTAATGCATTGTCCTCAATGAATGCATATGTAAATGCAAATGCAATAAATAGGGTGAAGAAATGATGTCACTGTCTTCGTGGACTCGGGCCGGCCAAGCGCGAATAGGCTAAAGAAATATCAAAAAGAATGTAGAAGGGGTAAGCATATAAACAATTTTTTTTTACTTTTTTTATTTTTATTTGTTTTTTAGTTGTTGTGGGTAGGTGTATGACGGGGTAAAAAGAGTCAGCACACTCTCATCCGGAGTCATAGGCTCAGTGGTCAAGAAGGGCTTCAGTCTTTGCCCGTTCACTTTGAATTCCGTGTTGTTCTTAGGGTTTACAATAAGCACAACACCGTGTAGAAAAACGGTGCGCACGATGAACGGTCCAGACCAGCGAGTCTTCAGCCTCCCCGCGAAAATATGAAGCCTAGAGTTATACAGCAAAACCTTGTCTCTCGGGACAAAGTGTTTTCGAGTTATGATCTGGTCATGAAAAAGTTTAGTCCTGCTTTTGGTGATTCGAGCATTCTCATAGGCTTCATTCCGTATCTCCTCTAGTTCTAAAATCTGCAGTCTCCTTAGCTCACCAGCCTTGGTCAAATCAAAATTGAGTTGCTTAGTGGCCCAGAGGGCATAGTGTTCTAACTCGACTGGCAGATGACAGGGTTTCCCGAATACGATTCTGTAAGGGGACATCCCTAGGACTGTCTTAAAAGCAGTGCGGTAAGCCGACAATGCATCGTTGAGTTTAACCGACCAATCCTTTCGGTTCTGTCTGATAGCCATTTCCAGAATGAGCTTGAGTTGTTGATTGGTGACTTCTACCTGCCCATTTGTCTGGGGATGGTACGGAGTGGATAATTTATGATTGATGGAATATTTTCGCATCAGAGCTTCAAAAACTCTGTCGCAGAAATGTGATCCATTATCACTAATTATCGCTCGAGGGGTGCTAAATCGGGAGAAGATGTTCTCTTTAAGAAATTTGACAACTACTTTGTTGTCATTCGTCTTTGTTGGCACAGCTTCTACCCATTTAGAGACATAGTCTACAGCAACCAAAATAAACTAGTTACCGAAGGAAGTGGGGAATGGCCCCATGAAATCGATATCTCAAACATCAAAATTTCAACTTCTAGGATCGGGTTCAGGGGCATCATGTCTCTTCTTGAAATTTTTCCAATTTTTTGACAATTTGCGCATGACTTACAAAAATGGTATGAGTCTTTGAACAAGTGGGCCAATAAAACCCACTTTGAAGAACCTTCTCTGCAGTCTTGCGGGGACTGAAGTGTCCTTCGCATGTAAGGTCATGGCAAAAGCTGAGCACACTCCTCTGTTCCTCCTCTGGTATGCATCGTCTAATAATTTAGTTGGGACAATACTTAAAAAGATACGGTTCTTCCCAGAAGAAGTACCATACTTAGACAAAGAAGTGATATTGGTCTTGCTTTGTCCAGTCAGCGGGTAATTGTCCAGTGGCTAGGTAATTAATAATGTTCGCATACCAGAGTTCCTTGAGAATGGCCAGGATGTGCTCGTCTGGGAAATCCTCGTTGATCGAGCTTGTATGATCGGTGCGTTCGGAATTCGTGAGAGATGATCAGCGACAGCATTTTCTATACCTCGTTTATCCCAAATTTTCAAGTCAAATTCTTGAAGCAAAAGGATCCACCGAATCAATCGGGCTTTTGCTTCCTTCTTGGTCATGAGGTATTTTAGTGCTGAATGATCTGTGAAAATCACCGTCTTTGAGCCTAACAAGTAAGGTTAGAACTTCTCTAACGTAAAGACAATATCCAAGAATTCCTTCTCAGTCGTTGTATAATTCTATTGGGCGTCATTCAAGGTCTTACTCGAATAGTAAATCACGTGCTGCCTATTATCGATGCGTTGTTCTAAACAGCGCCGATAGCAAAATCAGATGCATCACACATGATTTCAAATGGTTAGGCCCAATTAGGAGCAGAAATGATAGGCGCAGAAATAAGTTCTTGCTTAAGCTTCCCCCATGACTTGAAAAATCGTCGTTAAAATCGAAGGGCACGTCCTTAGGAGCAGGTTAGTTAAGGGCCTAGCGATTTTGCTAAAATCCTTAATGAACCGTCGGTAGAACCCAGCATGCCCTAAAAAGGATCTAATATCCTTGATACTTTTGGGTGGTGGAAGCTTAGCAATCACTTCTACTTTAGCCTTGTCTACTTTCATGCCTCTCCTAGAAATCTCATGGCCCAAGACAATCCCCTGTCTCACCATGAAGGGACATTTTTCCCAGTTTAGAGTTAGGTTCTTCTCCTTGCATCTCTCTAGCACTAACTCTAGGTGATGAAGACACTGATCAAATGAATCTTCGTAGATAGAGAAGTCATCCATGAAAATCTCAAGAAAACGTTCTACCATGTCGGAGAAAAGACTAAGCATGCACCGTCGGAATATTGCGGGAGCATTACACAATCCAAAGGGCATGCGTCGGTAAGCGAAGGCTCCGAATGGGCAGGTGAACGTCGTCTTTTCCTAGTCTTCTGCAGCAATGGGGATTTGATTGTATCCCGAGTACCCATCTAGGAAGCAGTAGTACTCATGTCCAACCAAACACTAAAGCATTTGGTCGATGAAGGGTAGCGGGAAGTGGTCTTTATGGGTAGCTGCATTCAACTTCCTGTAGTCGAGACAAACACGAACCTTGATAGGCAGTCTTGTTTGTACCAACTCTTTTTCCTCATTTTCTACCACCATAAAGCCAGCCTTCTTTGGGACCGAATGAACAGGGCTAACCCATTGGCCATTAGAAATGGGATAAATGATCCCATTATCTAATAGTTTCAGAATTTCAGCCTTAACTGCCTCTTGCATGAGAGGATTAAGCCTACGTTGTGGGTCCCTCCTAGGGGTTGCTTCATCGACTAAATAGATTCTATGTTGCACTATGGCTGGACTTATTCCCTTGATGTCCTTCATCATCTATCCAATGGCTTCCCTATGTCTTTTCAAAATAGACATTAAGCTGTCCTCTTGTTCCTCAGTCAGGTGGGATGCTATGATGACTGGCAAGGTGTCCTTTCCGCCCAGGTAGGCGTACATGAGGTGTTCAGGTAGGGCTTTTAGCTCTAGGGAATGTGTTGCTTCATTGGAGGCAATCTCTGAGCTTTCAATCCTACGATGAGGTATACTCGGGCTTGACGCCCAATCCACTGCTAAATCTATAATATGGTCTAAATTAAAATCCTCAGCCTCCAGATCAAACTCTGCCTCAGTTTTTGTCTCCATGCTTTCCTCATGCTCACTGGTCAGGTTTTCAATAGAACTGACCTCAAACATCTGATCATTGACATTCCTAGGTTGTCTTCCAAGATTGAAGACATTGACTTCCTTAGTCATGTCTCCAAAAGTCAATTGCATGGACCCGTTCCTACAGTTGATAACGGCATTGGCTGTAGCAAGGAATGGGCGCCCTAAGATGACAGAAGTTTGAGACCTTGGATTGGATACAGGTTGGGTCTCAAGCACAATGAAGTCAACAGGGTAGATGAAATCCTCGACCCGGATAAGGACATCTATGATTTCCCCCTTCGGGATCTTCACAGATCGGTCAGCTAGCTGAATGGTGACTCGAGTTGGGCTTAGCTCGCCTAGCCCAAGTTGCTGGTATACTGAGAGAGGTAGCAAGTTGATACTGACTCCCAGGTCTAGAAGTACTCTACTGGTTTCAGTCTGTCCTATGGTGCAGGAAATGGTGGGACATCCGGGATCCTTATATTTCACCGGAATGGGACCAGACAGAATTTCGCTTCTATTGGTTGCCAAGAACACTTTCTTGGGCACATTGGTCTTTCTCTTCTTCGTAACACATCCTTAAGAAATTTGGCATAAGCCGGGACTTGTTAGATAGCGTCAAGAAGTGGCACATTCAATTTGACCTTGTTGAACATCTCTAGCATTTTCTCCATGTGCATATTCTTATTGTTGTTCCTAAGCCTATTGGGAAAGGGTGCTACAGGCTTATGAACTTGTTCAGCAGCTTTGTCCTCGTCAGATGTTTGAGGAGCAGTTTGGGAGTAACTAGCAGAGGTGGAGGCTGGAGTAGGATCAGGTTGGACTGGACTTTTCTGTTGGTAGACCTGGTTGTCTACCTTCTTTCCAGATCGCAGTGTGTGAACAGCATTGCACTGGTTGATCGATGGATCCTGAATTTCATATGCTTGATTGGAGGTTTTTGGGTTAACTAACGGCTGACTAGGCAAAGTACCCTTTGGTCTTTCACTTAGGGAGCTAGCTAATTGGCTCATATGTATTTTCAATCTCGATATGGCTTGTGAATGATTGTTTAGAGTTTGTCCCTGATTTTGCATGAAAGCAGCTTGGGACTTCATGAAAGCCTCTATGCTCTCCTCCAATTTACTGATTTTCTTTTCCATTGGTGAGCCTTGGGAGGAGGAAGATGGGGCTTGAATGGGAAAAGGTGGTAGAGGAGTAGGATGGTGAAATTGTTGGAGAAATTAGGCCTGGCAGGATTGTTTGGGGCCCAGGAGAAATTAGGGTGATTCCTCTAACCCGGATTGTATGTTTGTGAGTAGGGGTTGTGTGGCGGCCGTGAGTAGGCCGCATTCAGGTATTCCGGTGGCACTTGCTGGGTATGAAAAATGGGGCACTCTTCAAAGACATAGTTTGGTGCCTGACAGTATGAACAACCCGGATTGTGAATTGGTGGTGGGTTGATCTGGTTGACATTGGCAGGCTCTTTTGTTTCCAGAGCCTCTATCCTTCTCATTAGGGTAGCAATCTTAGCCTCGGCAGCTATGGATGATTTTAGAGATAGGAGCCCTCCTCTTGAAGCTATAGATTGTGAATTCCTAGGTTTCTCCGAGGCTGGCTCCCATTGCAGAGTTTTCTCACCTAAATCCTCAAATAAATCCCAACCCTGATTCTCATCCTTCTGTAAGAACCCTCCCTGACACATTGTTTCTAATAGGGACTTTGTCTGATAGTCTAGACCATCGTAGAGAATCTGGCACTGACACCATTTCTCCACGCCTTGATGAGGGAACTGAGCTAGGAGATCTTTTTGAATCGCTCAAAGTATCTCCAAAATGGTTCGCTCGGTTCTTGCCTAAACTACATGATGTTCTTCCTAATGAGGGCAGTTCTGTGAAGTGGGTAGAATTTTTTCAAGAAGACCTTGACGAAATCATCCCAGGTCATGACTGAATCTGCTACCAAGCTGTTCAACCATTTCTTAGTTAGGTCCTTTAGGGAAAAAGGGATGAAACGTAACCTAACGGCATCGTCTCCTAGCTGGGGTATACGCATCATGAGGCACACTTCTTTAAATTTCCTAACAAAGAAGTATGCGTCCTCTGATTCTAAACCATGAAATTTGGGAATAGTGTTAATGAATTGAGATTTTAACTCAAAGTTATTTCCATTTGCTTCAGGAATTTTTATGCAAGATGGAAGTGAAGTTCTGATCGGGTAAAATCTATCCTGAAGTGATGCCATCACCGGTTCTGGATGCAAGGGTAGAGAAGTATTTCTTGTTAATCTGGAAGTTGACAGATCTCTCACCCACTCTTGCATGCAGCACACCACAAACAACGTGAAGATAACAAACAATCGAAAAAGAACAAAAAATAAACAAAAGAAAGAAAAATAATCACAAGCCTTAGTCTAAGGTACCTGGACCTAGACGACTCCTAACTGGTCGATTCTCCGGGGAAGATTGTTGCAGGAACTTGACTACAAGCTAATCGGCCAGGAAAGGGCAAAGCTTGGGGGGAGGTATCCGGGCGTTAGCCACGGGCCTAATTACGCCAAACCACGGAGCTTTCGAGGCTTTGCCTCTCAATCCACTTTCCTTAGACACCGATTTTGCAGGAGTAAAGTTCTTGCAATTTTCAACCTCGGTTAATCTCTTAGTGAGTTCGAGATGTCCCTAGGGCCAACGTCTATTAATTTTTAGTTAAGGCTTGGGAGAGTGTGAGTGCACTTGGAGATGATTTTTGGGCAAAGGAAGGGTGATGAAATCCCCACTTTACCTTGTTTATTTGGGTTTTGCCCTTAAAGTCAATTGTGCAAGTGTACAGTTTATTCACAACAAGGAAACGCTCAAAGCGATAAATCACTCCAAAATGTTGGTCCTATTCTATATGAATGCACACGTACCTTTTCTCCAGCACTCTTCAACAGAAATTTAAATGAATTGAAATAGACATGTGCCCTAAATGTAAAAGTCTAGTCCAAATTTCAATTAAGTAACAAGTGAATTTCTTTTGAGTTTATTACACATGCATAGGGTGCAGCATTCAATGGAACTAAAAAATTTAGAAAGCAATTTTTTAGCGGCTTTCGGTAACCCTGCAAACGAGCTTGTTAGTACTTCAATCGGAAAAACTCGCTTTTACACGAATTTTTCCGAGGGCAAATGAATCCTCGCGCAATGTCCTTGGCCACCTCTTTCGGTTCCCGTGATAGTGAGCTCCTTGGTACTTCTCCTACACACAAAAAGAACAATCTTTAGTAATGAACAATAAAGCCGTTCCCTCCACGGCAACGGCGCCAAAATTTGATCGGCAAAAAGCAAGTATAAGAATATGTAAAAAGAGTGTGGGTTGATGTTACTGCTTTTGTAATTCTTCCGTAGTAGCGAAGTGGCTATACTGGTCGTATCCACAAGGAGGGAGAGTGATGAAAGCTTGATGCGGCTTCAAAATTCAAAAAGAAAGAAAGTTCTTTGTTTCCAAATAAAGAATTGAAAAGTGAAAACAAGTTGTTTCAAGAATTGTTGGAAAATGTTTTGGTGGTTTGTAAAAGTGGATTTTTTCTTAGTTGTAAAAACGCATGGCTAACTTTCTACTAAGTGCTCCCACTAATTTCTAACTTTTAGAAGATAGCCTCACGATGGATCATAGGCGAACATAACCCTTGTGCATTGAAACTATTCACGTGGAAATCGAGTGAAAGTTCATCCTAAAACTTATCTTTACACGATAAAAACTCGGACATTCCCTTATCAAGATCCAATGAAGGCGAGAATAAGGGAAAACACGAGTGCACTAACGGTATCGGCAAAGTTAAAAGGAAAAGTCTCTAACTTACAATAACAAGTAAAGTACACAACCCATAGATCTCAAAAACTCATTAAGCATGAAGTATAAGAAAGTAAATATTTGTAGGTAAATTAGAGTTAGAACCCTCGTTTTAAGATGCCATAGCTCTTGTTTGCACAAGGCTTGTTTGACACTATTGACTCATTTGGGTTATCAATCAAGTGTTAGAAATTAGTGGGTTAGTAGTTAGTTAGCCATGCTAAGGAAAAGTTAGTTAACCATAAAAGTAAAAGAAACAACAAAGGAAAAGAAGTTAAGGGAGTTACACTACAACAAGAAACAACAAAAGGAAGAAGTGAAGAGAAATGAGTTTACACTATAACAAGGAAGTAAAAGCAAATGAAAGCACAAGTAAATTGAAAGAAGGAAGAGAAGTAGTATTTGTATTAGCTTGTCACCCTTAACACTTACACTCTCTCTCTCTCTTTCACTCTAATGGCTAAAACTAAAACTAGAAGAAGAACAACAACAACTACAAACTAAAAATAAGACTACACAACTTGCTCTAACTCTGGATCTGCTTCAACTGAAGACCCCTGGGGGTATTTATAAGCACCAGGGGAAAGGGGGCCACGTGGTTGACCCGTGGCCTGAAGTGCAGCCGCGCGCACGCCCAAAGGGCCACGAAAACGCGGCCCTGCTAGGGCGGCGCGCGCCTGGCTTCAGGCAGCGCGTCACCCAGTCTGTCTTCTGACGCTTTGATCTTCTGGATTTGCGATTTGATGCCCTGGGCTGACAAAATCTTCACTCTAAAGTCAATAGCTACTTGGTAGGCTTTTAATCACCAATTAAATGGTGATTTAGATCTTCTTCTTCATTTGCACACCATGGACCTAGGATCAAGCAAGCAAGGTTTTATTAGCAAAATTTTACATGAAATAAATATGAGAATGTGATGAAAATTATGCAAAATTAGAGACTAATTAGTCAACGGCTTCTCCATTGAGTCCAGCAAGGATACATGAGGAAACTCATAATTACGTCCCGAGGTCACATTTAGTTCGGAGATATTTTCCCGAAATCCCAACCAATCCAGAGTCATTCTGCAATCTGGAGGCCGCCTCCTCTGTAATGAAAGCCCTCCACATGGACTGTCGCTTCTGTGATGATTACAGCTTAGTGGCAGGATCCCGTGATTCACAAATTTAGTTATGCGCTCAGGTTATCCCCACGTTTAAAACATTACAACTCTCCTAATTCAATGCGGGCTATTATGGATAGTGGCTTATATCTTTGCCTGATAATCCCAACAATCAAGGGGCGTAATCTGAGTGGTTAAGAGGAAATCATAACATGCAAATTGTGCAATTATGGAGATTCAAAATTTCACACACTAGCTTACAACTCTAACAGGTATATATATATACTCGATCTCGATTGAGAAGGGGGTTCGCTTCTGATTACCACTGAAAACACTACACACAAGCACTCTTTCATTTTCTTTCACTCAAAATGAGGATTCTCATTCTCATTCCTGAGAGTCTTCGGCCGGCACCACACTAGTGCTCTTGACCTAAGAGGTGTTCTTTTCTTTTATTTTTTTGACAAGATCAATCAGGATTGTCTGTTCGTCTTTGACGGAATATCCCAACCACACTTCTCTGTGGCCAGCTCTGAATCTAGAGAGGATTTGGGTTTCACCTTCTATGTTGAGGGCACTGTATCTGATGAGAATTTCGCCAAACTTGGTCGCGTACTCCTTAACTGATTTATTACCTTAGACTAAATTGGTGTCACCTGTCTAAAATACATGCATAATAAGATGGCGGCACATACTTGCCCTTAAGATCATCCTTCATAGTGGCCATATCTCTATAGGTCATTAAGCTTGAGATGATCGCATTGCCTCCACGTTGGTCCAATATTGGCTAGATTGACTGGTCAACTTCATGGCTGCGAACCTAACCTTTCTAGGCTCAGAAAGGGGATACTTGGTGAAATACACATCCATGTCTTAAATCCAATATAGAAAAGTTGGAGGAGAAATCACCTAGAGGGGGTGAATATGTGATTGGCTAATCTAATGTGAAAATTTAAAAACAATTATAAACTACTAAGACTTAATCAACTCAACAGTTAATAAATAAAGCCTATACCCAATGAAGGGCTCTGAACTTCTCCTTGTGACTCCTCTTAAAATTAGAGTTGAGGTGCACAATTGCTTTCTTGATTTAAAGAGAGTTTAAACAAATAATCTTGTAAGAATAATAAATCAACAAGTATAACAGTGCAATAAATAAAAGAGAGAGTTAGAGAGATAAAATGCAAGCTAATCGCAAAGACATTATTATCGAGCTTCGAGCCACTAGCTCTACGTCCCCGCCTTCACCGCAATGAAGGATTATGAAGGATTCAACTATAATCAACTCGATTACAACTGAACTTGATCACGTAAGATCCGGATCGCCAACTCCAACTCACTACCCTCTTTCCAATAGGAACTTTCAAAGAACAAAGGTTTACAGAACTTAATGACCTTCACAAGATCACAAACATTATTTATTACATCTTTTCTATAACTCAGAGTAGGGAATTGATAGCTCAAGAAAAGTGTGAGAAAACTGAGAAGAATTAGATTAGAAAGCACTAGAAACTTTCACAAGATATTTTAGAATTGAACACATGAAAACATTTTACAAATTTGATTGTGAAACACTCTCTAATCACTCCTATTTATGGAGAAGGTTAGAGACCATTTACTCAGCAAATACGAACAATTAAAACATGTTGAAATCATGAAATAATCGCTGAAAGGCAAAATAGGCAAGTTGACTGCCTAACTGTCGATAGTTAGATATGCCTGTCGACAATCATGTCTCCAATAGTCATATTTTCAAAATTTTCACAAAGACTGTCGACAGCAATCCTTAGCTGTCGACAGACAGAGCTCAGATTCAGTCTCTGTTGAAACTTCCTGTCGATAGCTATACATGGCCGTCGACAGCTGAGTACATCGACAGCTGAGTTGCACTCAGCCTTGAGCACACAATTTTGTGCACATGTATCAGTAGTCGACAGTAGCTATCGACTGTCCTCGTAAATGGACAGGTATAAGTTTTGATTTTAAAAATAATTTGTAAAATAGTAAAATATATTATTAAAAGTACATAAACTCTAGTTATTTAAGAAGCTTTTCTAACTTAAAAAACAACACTTAAAATTATTTTAAGGTATGATAATTTTCAAAAACAAAGATTTTGTTAAAGAAAAAAAATAAAAATCATGGAGTCATTTTGAAAACAACTATGTGTCTTGTGCAACCATATGAGCTTTCAATTCCCTACACTAAACTTTGACAACTATATTTACCCTAAACTATATAATTTACAAACTTTATACAAGAGTAGATTCAGTCTTCAAAATCTTCAAATGGACTTCTCCAATTTTGTTTTCTTGAGCTTAAGTCTAATACTTGAATTGATCTTGAATGCTTCATTGTTTCCTTTTGAAGCTAAGCATCTCACTCTTATAAACCTGTGTACCCAACGCACTTGAACTTGATTAGTGCCACTAAACAACATGAGTTTAGAATCATCAAAATAAAGAGTAATTGTACCCTTGGCCGACAATCTCCCTCGCTTGATGATGACAAAACTCATGAGTTATTTAAACAAGATATGAAAGAGCTTCAAGAAAAACTCTCCCTGAAATTATGTATACCAATTCAAATCAAATTCATACTATGACATAAACATATCCAATGGAAAATTATCATTAAAACAAAAACAATTAAAACAAATCACAAAATAAATTAAGTCATAACTCATAATTCATATTCTTCTCCCCATTTTTGTCATACATCAAAAGAGAGGTTTTGTAAAATATAACAAAATATAGCAATCAATTATCCATCATATAAACATTGAATTCACTATAAATAAATGTAAATCGATTGTTGTCAAGAGGTTTTTTAAAATATCAGCTAATTTCATATCGGTGGAAACATAATCAATTTCTATATCACCTTTCTTATAGTGATCTTTGAAAAAGTGATACCTAATCTTTATGTGCTTGGTCTTACTATGCTGATTTGAATTATTGATCAAATGAATAATACTAGTGTTATCACAATAAATCTTAATATAGCCAAAATGCAAATTATAATTGAGAAGAGTATGTTTCATTCAAAGAACTTGTGCGTAACAAGATCTGGTGGCAAAATACTCTGTCTTGATGGTTGAGAGAGCTACAAAATTTTATTTCTTTAAAGACCATGAAACAAGACAATTTTCTAAAAATTGACAGGCTCCACTAGTACTCTTCCTATCTACTCTACGATCGGCATAGTCCGTATATGAATAATTCGAAGCATGATAGAGGGGCCGCTGCAGAGAGCAGGTAGTGGCGATTGGGTTGTAGGCGAGAAAAGAGAGAAGGCAGGAGAGTAAGGATGATAGCTGCAGAAGTCATTGGTGGGGGTGACAGGAAGGAGGAGATAAGTTGCAGGCATGTTGATGTGTTGGCGGCGGGAATATGGTGGGGGTTGTGAATCTAGGTTTAGGGTTGGGTTAAGGAGATGGACAAAAGAGGGAGAGAAAGAGGAGGTCGAAATAAAGAGGAAAAAGACGAGGGGGAAAGGGGTTGGATGTTAGTGGCTGCCAGCGGCGGGGTGTGGGAGAGAAAGGGGAAGAAAAAGAAGAGTCTCCGAGAGAGAGAGAGAGAAATCTATAGTTAGAATTTTTATATAGAAATAGGGAAAATGGGATATTTAATTAGGGTTTCAATCCCAAAAAGACTTAAGAGAGGAAATTATTAACTCGGTAGTGGTCAAAATTTGACCCCTGTTAGGATCACGACACGTGTCAGTGACAGGAACATGAACTGCTCCCGAGAACCCATTTCAAAGTCTTCATCATCTCCTATTTAGAGGCATCATTCATCCACAATTTCAAGACCATACCACCTCCCGAAGGTGCTCCGACTCCAATCCAAACAATTCCCTCCATCTCAGTAATTAATTAGGATAAACCTACAAACTGTAAAGGCGATTGTGCACCTTTATCTCCTCACTCGATTAGAACTCTACAATAACATTACAACCCAGCAAGTAGTTTAAGATAAGCAGATCATCCCTCCATCGCACCAATCCTAACAACTTCGATATGATTTTTGTGGTTACAAGGAACAACAATTCAAACCGAACAGTTGAAGATCTGCCTCTATCCATATCCACCATCATGGTCAGGTATAAATACACCGTCTCCAAGGAAAAATGAAGGTCACTCCTTTAATCCTTAGAGCACATACCACACATACACCCTACCACCACTTACCACAATACATTAGAAGTTTCCCTCTGATGGTCCTCCCCATTACCAACTACTGATTCACGCATCTGAGGGTCTTAGACTAGCACCGCACTGGTGCTTCTAACCTGAAAGGCGTCTTTTTTTCTCTGTTGCTCTGGCAGATTTGATTGGGGGCGTCTAATTACTTGTGATAGAGTTTTTATCTACCACAAACTGGTGCTTTCATTAAGAGCTTGAGTCTACCCTCAAGATCTTCCTCCCATCTAATTCAAAGCCCTATCCTTCCTCTAAAAGCCTTTTCCCTAGACGATGGCCCCAAAAAAATAAACGATCATCAATAATGGTCCCCATGTCCAAAGGCAGGACCAACACTGATAGGTAGTCAAAAGTGCATATTTATCATCACATTTACCATCATATTTCCCTATTTATTCTTTTATTAAGCACTGCTACTAATGTTTTATTGTTTAATGTTGTGCAGGCCTTGAGTAATTAAACAATAAAGAAATAAAGCACAAGTGAAGTCCAAAAGCCCAAAAATCCAACAAAGCCCACATGCATAATTTATTTTAAAAGCTTCTATCCTATGTAACCTAATCTAAACTTGAATTTTAAATTATTAATTTAAAATCTAGGGGAGAAAGAGGAAGGATAAAATAGAATTCCTAATTACTAAAGAGGAGGAAAAGGATAAGATGGATTCTCATCCTAAAACAGAGATGGACTTCTACTTAAACCTGGTTGCTTGCAATATAAAGATAAAGATAAAGGGGAAAAGATAAAGATAAAGGGAACAAATCCTTTTAAATTCGGATTTTTGATAACTTGCTTCCCAAGTTATCCCGAGTTCTCAAGATAGAAGGTCTGAATGCAGAATCCAGAAGGAGGCGCCCAGATGGACGGACCAGAGGAGGCCACGTAAGAAAGCGCGTGGCCATTGGCCACGCTATAGCCGCGGAAACGCGGCTATAGCCCCGTTCCCACGGTCGTTAAGATGAATCTGGTAACGCGATTTCGTGGGAGAGTTGTATTGGGACTCTACGTCTTATATTACCTATAAATACCCCTGCAGAACAACAGAGAGGGAGGATCTGAGAGCTGAAGCTTAGGGTTTTCTTTAGCTCTTTTCTTCTTTCTGAATTTTCTGGTATTTTTCGTTTTTGATATTTGAAGAAGAAGATTGTTGAAGAAGCAGAGGAGCTTTGTAATTGGTCAGTGACATCCAATAAAAAGGTTCTTCATTCTTTTTTGCAATTAAATTCAGTTTTCTGCTTAGATTATTTATTTTTCTTCTTTTCGTTTTCATGCAACTTTTCTTATTCAAAATAAAAATTGAAAATAAAAATAAAAATATGAATAACTAATTAAAATTATAGTTTGCTAATCTCTCGATCAACCCTAGTTTACTTTAAAAGATGAACTGATTGATATCTATTCTTGTTAAGAACCCTAGGATTAAAATTGGTATTCTTGAAGATGAATCAATGATTTAGTTTAACTAATTTAGGTTGCACTTTTTAAATGGTCATTCATGGTTCATATTTAAATACTTTGATAGCATAATTTTAAGTGGATTTTTCTTATGCTATTCTTTGAAATTAAGATGAACTATAGTTTAATTTTTATTAGTGCAAACTAATTAGGGTTTACAATATCTTTATTCATCTTGCTTGATTCTCAATCAAAACCCTTGGGTAAGTAAGTCTTCATTCAATAAGATGTTCATTCTTTGAGATTAATACTTTGGGTTGTGGTAGATGATTGGTAAACTATAATTCTTTTGCTTAATTAAATCTGATCAATATCTCTTTTTCTTTTCCAAGCGAATTACAGAGAAGATCGTTCCGAAAAGCTTCCATCGCATCCTTCCCTGTGGATCGACCCGTCTAGCCCTTGCTACGCGGTTACCTTGAAACGAGATTAAGATTTTCTAAACTCTTTCTTTACTAATTTCCTGTTTCGATAAAAATTTTGGCGTCGTTGCCGGGAAGGGAACGGTACGATATTCTCAAAAACTAATTCTTCTTTTTCTTCTTTCTATTTCTAGGAATCTGAGAACAGGAACTATAATTGCAGCTAAGGTCATATAGCAACTCTGTGCCTCTGCCCTGGATGGCAGAGCAACAGATCCTACTATCTAGCCGCGCAAACGCGGCAAACGCCGCGTTTCTGCGGCAGTAGTAGTTCACTACTGACTGAATTTTTGTAGATTGCTGCAAATTATAAAGTCCTCTTTACTGCTTCAAATATTATTTCTCTGTGATCACCATGCATACTGCTAATTAATTAACAGTTTACCTATTAATTGACTAATTAAAAAAAATTTAGACTCTTGCATCGTAGGCACGTTTCTATTTAAATTTTCTTAATTCCTGTTGAAAAGTGCTGGCGATAAGGTACGTTTGCATTGCATATAGACTAGAAAGCACCCTTGGCTGATTTACTGCTTTTGAGTGAATACTTGTCTATTGCTTTACTCGTGCACTAAGTCACTTTAAGGGCATAACCCATAAATAACATAAGGTGGAGATTTCACCACAAATCATCTCTGTTGCACTCACAATCCTAACCCTAAATTAAAAATTAACTAGACGTTGGCCTTAGGTTAACTCGGATTCATTAGGAGATTGGCTGAAGGAGGAAGTTGTTCGAAATTAACTCTCGCTAAATCGATGCCTAGGAAGGTGATTAAGGGCCGAAAGCCCGAAGATTGGTGGTTACTTAATTAAGGAACGTCTTTGACGGATAACCTCCCACCGATCTTGCCACCTACCTGGCCGATTAACTTGTAGTTAAGGTTGGAAATATACCTCCTAAAGGCAGTCTAAAGTTAGGAGTCGTCTAGGTCTAGGCTTACCCTAGATTAGGATTTTCTGTGATGTTTGATTATTTTTTCTTTTTCTTGATTGATTGGGTGAACTTGTTTGTTAACTGTGCATGTCAGCTTGGTTGAGAGACCCATTCACATCTAGACTAATTAGGAATAGTTCACCACCAGAACAAAAACCCGATTCACACATGGCACAACCATCATCATTGCAAGATAGGTTCTATGCTATTAGAACCTCTCTTCCATCTTGTATTCAGTTTCCCGGTGAATGTGTTGACCAATTTGAGCTAAAACCATAATACATCAACACTCTTCTCAAATTTCATGGATTTGAATCCGAGGATGTATACTTCTTCATAAGGGGATTTGAAGAAGTATGTCTAATGATGAAAATACCCAGCTTAGGAGTAGATGCCATTAAATTACGGTTTGTCCCATTCTCTTTGAAAGACTTAGCAAAGAAATGGCTCTACAATCTAGAGGCTGGTTCCATATCCTCATGGGATAATTTTGTCAAAGCCTTCTTAAAGAAGTTCTATCCCATTCACAAGACTGCACAAATTAGGAAAAGCATCTTGCAGTTTAAGCAAACAGCCAATGAACCTTTCTGGAAGTACTTCGAAGGTTTTAAGGATCTCCTTGCCCAATGCCCTCACCTTGGGATAAAGAAATGGCGACTTTGCCAAGCTCTTTATGATGGATTAGAATATCAAACAAAAACCTTATTAGAATCCATGTGCCAAGGAGGATTTTTGAAAAAGAATGAAGAACCAAGGATGGTTATTAAATGAAGATTTGGCTGATAAGACCATCAAATGGGAACCAACTCCAGAAAAATTTAGAACTAATGACCCTACTCGTCTAAAGGAGGTGTCCATTCCATTTAGGCAAACATAGCTACCGAAGCTAAACTAGCTGCTGTGATGCGAAGACTAGAAGCTTCTGAAACTAAAGAACTTGTCTCAGTGAACCAAGTCAGCCCAACACGTTCGGCGGGCTGTACTTATTGTCAAGCCATGAACCATGTGTTCGAGGAATGTCCCGTCTTTATAGCTCATCAAACTTTGCCCGAGCATATGAATGCAGCCTTCACAAGGCCCGCTAACAATCCATATTCATCTACCTATAATCCTGGTTGGAGAAATCACCCAAATTTCTCACGGGGCCCAAACAACAATGATCAAACAAGGCCTAAATTCTCCAATAATTTTCAATAATCTCCTTATCAGCAAAATTTTTCCAACCACAGTCCTCCACCCTCTTTCCAAAATTCACATATGGAAACAAGACTCTCCAATATGGAAAGAAAGGTAGACACTCTAGTTAAAAGCCAAGACACACTAGCCAAGTCTTGACTAGGATAGAGATGCAACTGAATCAACAAGAAAGGCAAGAGAGAACTCTACCAAGTCAACCATTGCCAACCCTAGGAATCCTAGGCAAGCCAATGAGGCTCAAGACCCAAACTAGTGTAACTTGGTTCATACGTTGAGGTTAGGGAAACAAGTTAATAATTAAGTATCCATGCCACCGGACCCAGCTCAACTGTCTATGCCATCTAGTTCCACTCCATCTCCACAAAAATCTAAAGAAACTGAAGTTGATAAGTCTGTAAAACAAGTGCACCAACCTATAGCCCCATTTTCAAATAGGCTTAGGAGTAATTGTTGGAACTTACTTTTGATGATACATTTGTGAAAACATATCATTGGAGTTCTATCTCAAAGCCTATTCAAGAGTTCTACATGCTCAAGACTTCCCAAAGAGAGTGGCTATGGATGTGTTTTGTAATATTTAATAGAATGTTAAAAGCCTTGAATACACACACACATCTTAGTCATATTAGTCGACTTATAGACTTGACTAGTCGACTAATATCAACTATAGTTGGCTAACCCTTTAACTATAGTCGACTTAGTTTGCCTCAAGATGCATACCAACTTTCTGTTTCTGATTTGCATACGCTATTAGTAGACTTGACAGTCCTTATAGTCGACGAATACATGACTTAGTCGACTAATTATATTGTTTTGGTCGACTAGTTTCAGTTTCCAGAAACTTGTCCTGTGTTTCAATCTTGACCTAGTCGACTTGGTCCTATACTTGTCGACTAACCCAGTGTAAATTGCCTACCCTAGTCGACTAACCCCCAACCCCTAGTCGACTAATGGCAGTTTCTGACTGTTGAACAGTTTCTGTTTTCTGGTGTTTTATCCAACGTTTCAATATTCAAATTTGTCCTGATAACTACCCTAACTGACCCTAACTGACTATAGATTTTAGCTAAAAATAGGTATGCTGTCTTAGGCTAAAAGCACCAATTCAAAATACAAGTTTTCTGCCCAAAAACTCTGTTCAAAAATCTGTTTTTTGAAAACTTGTTCCCACTTTCAGTTCTTCATTCAAATTCCTACTCTATAGTGAAGATTTCTGAGAGTCCACCTATAAGAGCCCTTGTCCACGATCACATACAGATTCAAGACTTATAGGATTAATTGTAATCACACAAAGAGGAGTATTGTACAAGAGCGTCTTTGGGTTGAAGAGAGTTTGTACAAGGTGTTGTGGTCTTCTTGGTTGTAAGAAGAGTTGTATTCATTTGGCAAAGGGGATTTGTCAAGTGGTGTGCAAGGTGTTGATTTTCGGTGTACAAAGTCAAAGGATAAAGGAAAATCTCAAGCGGGTGGCTTGGGGACTGGATGTAGGTCACAAGGACCGAACCAGGATAAATCACTTGTGTTTGCGTTTGTTATCTTTTCTGTGATTTATTTTCCTTTACAGCAAGTACTTTATATTTAAACTCTAATATCTTTGTTTGAGTGTTGATGTATATTTTAGATCCTATAATTGGCATCATCTTGGGACCAACAATTGGTGTCAGAGCCCTGCATACCCAGCCAACAACATACAAGGATGGCAACGGAGTTTCCTTCATCACAATTCAAAGAAGGACATTCTACACAACGTCCACCGCTATTCGATGGATCGAACTACAACTACTGGAAGTGTAGAATGAAGATCTACTTGCAATCGATCAACTACGAACTATGGAATATAGTTGAAGCAGCGTACGCCAAACCGACAAACAACTACACCACTTGAAGTGATGATCAAAAGAAAAATGCGAACCTGATGCCAAAGCGATGAATGCATTATTCTGTGCCTTAACCAAAGAAGAATTTAACCATGTATCAACAGCCACAACTGCAAATCAAATATGGCATATACTACAGGTAACACATGAAGGTACAAATAAGGTTAAAGAGTCTAAAATTTCTGTTCTTGTTCACAGGTTCGAACTTTTCAAAATGATGGAGAATGAAATAATTTCAGAAATGATAACAAGGTTCACCGACATAACAAATTCCTTTGCATCCCTTGGAAAGGAATACACCCAAGTCAAAAAAGTTCGTAAGATCCTTCGTACACTCACACTAGATTTGGAGAAGAAAATAACTGCAATAGAAGAAGCGAATGATCTCTCAACAATGTCATTAGAAAACCTTATTGGTAATTTAATGGCATATTAAGTGCAACTCGAAGATAGAAAGAAGGATGAATAACAATTCAAGAAGAAAGAACTTGCCTTCCATGCATCCTCAGATACGGACAATTCAGATAATGATGAAGAGGAGATGGCAATGCTTTCAAGAAAATTCTTAAAGCAAGGTAAGTTTAAATGTTTTAATTGTAATAAAACAGGTTATATGAGAAAGGATTGCCCATTGCTCAAAAACAAAGGTAAATTTAAGAGCAAAAAGTTCAGAAAGAAGAAAAATTACCAAACTTCATGGAAAAATAGTAATTCCTCTTCCTCTAATGATGAAGAAGCCACTGAACATGCCAACATCTGTTACATGGCTCTAGAAGAAGATGAGGTACAATTTTCTGAACTCTTAGATGCATTTCATGAATTATACAATGATCTTAAGAATGAAAAGATAAAGAATAAAGTTTTGTCAAAGGAAAATGAAAAACTTATTAAAGAAAATTCATGTTATGTTTCTCAAATTTCTTCAATAAATTCTCAAAAGATGATTTTGAAAAAATTATATCATCATTGCAAAAGGATAGTGAGTATTTTAAAAAAGAAAATATTATGCTTAATAAGGAAATTTGTCTTTAAATGAAAGAATTACTATTTTAAATAAAAACATATCAAGTTTCAAAATAAAATATGAGGAGATTTTGAAAAATGTGACTAAATTTAATCAAGGAAAAGAAAAGTTAAATGATTTGTTATCATATCAAAAGATGTCACATAATCATTATGGTCTTAGATTTTTTTAAAAATCTACATATGTTAGTAATCCATATAATTCTTTTGTGAAAAGAAATACTGATATTATTTCAAAAATAATTAAGAACAAGTTAATATGGATTCCTGAAAACTTAAGCATTGTTGATAAAAATACTTATATTGCATCATACATACATGATATATGTAATTCATGCAATTATGTGTATACTAACAGGTGAAAACCAAATTCAAATTGGGTTTGGTCTCCTAAAGATTAATGCTTTAATCTTATGTTTGGTACCATTCTAATGTTTTTCTTTCAGATATCATATAAAAAGTTTGATAAAGAAAAATATTTCAAATATTTATCATAT
Organism: Agave tequilana; assembly: GCA_038442645.1. Taxonomy (NCBI): domain Eukaryota; kingdom Viridiplantae; phylum Streptophyta; class Magnoliopsida; order Asparagales; family Asparagaceae; genus Agave; species Agave tequilana. The sequence goes on along the minus strand of JAVJIF010014114.1, from coordinate 39,084 downwards.
ATATATTTGTTATGATATATTTTTTGCAGAGGGAGAACACATATTTTTCTATATTTTTTATAACCTGTTCTACGCAGGGGGAGAACATATAATATATTCTCTGCAGGGGGAGTATTCATGCACACAAAATGTTATCATCAAAAAGGTGGAGAATATTAGAACTTGCTTTTGATGATACATTTGTGAAGACATATCATTGGAGCTCTATCTCAAAACCTATTCAAAAGTTCTACATGCTCAAGACTTCCCAAAGAGAGTGGGTATGAATGTGTTTTGTAATATTTAATAGAATGTTAAAAGCCTTGAATACACACACACATCTTAGTCATATTAGTCGACTTATAGACTTGACTAGTCGACTAATATCAACTATAGTCGACTAACCCTTTAACTATAGTCGACTTAGTTTTCCTCAAGATGCATACCAACTTTCTATTTCTGACTTGCATACACTATTAGTCGACTTGACAGTCCTTATACTCGACTAATACATGACTTAGTCGACTAATTATATTGTTCTAGTCGACTAGTTTCAGTTTCCAGAAACTTGTCCTGTGTTTCAATCTTGACCTAGTCGACTTGGTCCCTATACTAGTTAACTAACCTAGTGTAAATTACCTACCCTAGTCGACTAACCCCCAACCCTAGTCGACTAATGGTAATTTCTAACTGTTGAACAGTTTCCATTTTTTGGTGTTTTATCCAACGTTTTAGTATTCAAATTTATCCTGATAACTATCCTAACTGACCCTAACTGACTATAGATTTCAGCTATAAATAGGTATGTTGTCCTAGGCTAAAAACACCAATTCAAAATACAAGTTTTCTGCCCAAAAGCTCTGTTCAAAAATCTGTTTTCTGAAAACTTGTTCCCACTTTTAGTTCTTCATTCAAATTCCTACTCTATAGTGAATATTTCTGAGAGTCACCTATAAGAGCCTTGTCCACGATCACATACAGATTCAAAGCTTATAGAATCAATTGTAATCACTCAAAGAGGAGCATTGTACAAGAGCGTCTTCGGATTGAAGAGAGTTTGTCAATGTGTTATGGTCTTCTTGGTTGTAAGAGGAGTTGTACACATTTGGCAAAGGGGATTTGTCAAGTGGTGTGCTAGGTGTTGATTTTGGGTGTACAAAGTCAAAGGATAAAGAAAAATCTCAAGCGGGTGGCTTTGGGACTGGATGTAGGTCACAAGGACCGAACCAAGATAAATCACTTGTGTTTGTGTTTGTTATCTTTTCTGTGATTTATTTTCCTTTACTGCAAGTACTTTATATTTAAACGATAATATCTTTGTTTGAGTGTTGACGTATATTTTAGATCCTACAATTGGCATCATCTCGGGACCAACAGTAATAATAATGCACATATGGAGAAACTGCTCGAAGTATTTAATCAAGTTAGGCTTAATATACTAATTCTTGATGCATCCAACAGGTCCCTAGTTATGCCAAATTCCTTAAGGACATGTGCATCAAGAAAAGAAAGACAAATATGCCTAAGAAGGTTTTTCTAGCCACTAACATTAGTGAGCTATTGTCCAATCAGATCCCAATCAAGTACAAAGACCCTGGTTGTCCCACTATTTCTTGCACAATAGGTCAAGCTGAAATTAGTAAAGCACCCCTCGATTTAGGAGCAAGCATTAATTTGCTTTCCTTCTCCGTATATCAGCAACTTGGCTTAGGTGAACTCAACCCAACTCAAGTTACGATCCAATTAGCTGATCGATCAATTAAAGTTCCAAAGGGACAGATCAACGATGTCCTTATACGTGTAGGAGAATTCATTTACCCAATAGATTTCATTGTTTTAGAGACACAACCTGTGTCAATCCTAGGTCCCAAACTCTCGTCATCTTAGGACGTCCGTTCTTAGTAACTGCTAACGCAATCATAAATTGTAGAAACGGATCCATGAGGTTGACTTTTGGAGACATGACCAAGGAAGTTAATGCTTTCAACTTAGGTAAACACCCCTACGACATAAGCGACCAACCCTTTGAGGTCAACTTCATTGAAAATATGACTAGTGAGCACAAAAAGGAGATCACACTAGAATCAAAGGATGATGAAAAGTTAGAATCTAGTGATCTCAACCTTGATGAGATTGAGTGGGCAGCAAGTTCAAGTTCTATAGGGTTGGAGAATTTAAGCTTAACACCTCCACCCATCGAGCCACCTTCTTCCTTGGAGTTAAAGACCTTACCTAAACATCTTAAGTACGCCTGCCTTGGTGCACAAGAGACGCTACCAGTCATAGTTGCATCCAATTTGACTAATGGGCAAGAGGAAGACCTATTGGCAATCCTTAAGAGACATAGGGAAGCTATTGGTTGGACTATGGCCGATATCAAGGGACTAAGCCCTAAAATAGTCCAGCATAGAATCCATCTAAATGAAGGGGCTAAACCGAAGAAGGACCCACAACGTAGGCTAAACCCGCTCATGTAAGAGGCTGTACAAGGCGAAATAATGAAACTGTTGGATAATCGGATCATTTATCCCATTTTCGATAGCCAATGGGTCAGCCCAGTGCACGTGGTCCCTAAAAAGTCCTGTTTTATTGTGGTGGAAAATGACAACAAAGAGTTAGTGCAAACACGTCTACCTACTAAGCTTCGATTATGCATAGACTATCGCAAGTTGAACTCTGCTACTAGAAAAGACTATTTTCCCTCCCATTTATCGACCAAATGCTGGAACGATTAGCGGGCCATGAGTATTACTGTTTCTTGGATAGTTACTCAGGGTATAACCAAATCCCAGTAGCCCCGGAGGACCAAGAAAAGACAACGTTCACATGTCCATTTGGGACGTTTGCCTATCGTCGAATGCCTTTCGGCCTATGCAATGCCCCTGCAACATTCCAACGTTGCATGTTAAGCCTTTTCTCCGACATGGTTGAGCGCTTCTTCGAGATCTTCATGGACGACTTCTCTATCTATGGAAATTCGTTTGACCAATGTCTACATCACTTAGAACTAATGCTAAAAAGGTGCACCGAAAAGAACTTGACCCTAAATTGGGAAAAGTGTCACACTATGGTGTAGTATGGGATTGTCCTAGGTCATGAGATATCTAGGAAAGTGATCAAGGTGGATAAGGCTAAGGTGGAGATCAGAGCCAAACTCCCAATTTCACGATGCGTGAAAGACAATCGTTCTTTTTTAGGACACGCCGGGTTTTACCGTAGGTTCATTAGGGATTTTAGCAAAATTGCTAGACCCCTTACAAACTTTTTAGCCAAAGATGTGCTCTTCATCTTTGAAGACAAGTGTAGTAGCGTATGGGAGAAGCTAAAATTGGAACTTATCTCACCTCCGGACTGGTCCAATCCCTTTGAGATCATGTGTGATGCCTCCGATTTTGCTATAGACGCTGTCTTAGGACAACGCAAAGATAACAAGTAACACGTGATCTATTATTCAAGTAGGACACTCAATGATGCCCAAGTGAACTATACTACAACCGAGAAAGAATTCTTGGTCGTAGTATTCACTTTAGAGAAATTTCGCCCATACCTACTTGGGACCAAAACCACGATATTCACCGACCATTCTGCACTTCGATACCTACTCATTCTTTGGATCCTTCTCCTCCAAGAATTTGATCTCAAAATTCGAGATAAAAAGGGTGTCGAAAATGTAGTCGCAGACCATCTCTCTCGTGTGCCAAACGCACCTTCCGACGAACTGCCCATCAACGATAATTTTCCCGACAAACAACTTTTAGCCATCTGTACAAAACCATGGTTTGCCAACATAGTTAATTACTTAGTCACAAACCAAACACCATCTAGTTGGTCAAAACAGGATAGATACCGGTTCTTGTCTCAAGTCCAGTATTTCATGTGGGAGGACCCTTACCTCTTCAAATATTGTAGCCTTTTGTCACGAATTTGCTTGCGGTGGACACTTTGGTCCCCGCAAAACAGCCGAAAAGGTACTACAGAGTGGCTTTTATTGGCCCACTTTGTTTAAAGACACATTTGACTTTTGCAAAACTTGCACAAGATGCCAAATGATAGGAAAGATTTCTAAAAGTAATATGATGCCCCTAAACCAAATTCTAGAAGTAGAACTCTTTGATGTTTGGGGCATTGATTTTATGGGTCCCTTCCCTAATTCATTTGGGCACCAATACATCTTGTTGGCTGTAGATTACGTATCCAAATGGGTTGAAGCCATCCCTTGCAAGACAAATGACAACAAAGTTGTTGTCAAGTTCTTGAAAGAAAACATCTTTTCACGCTTTAGAACCCCTCGTGCCATAATTAGTGATAATGGTACACTTTTTTGTAATAGAACTTTTGAAGCTCTTATGTGAAAATATGTCATAACACACAAGTTATCTACACCTTACCATCCTCAAACCAGCGGGCAGGTAGAAGTCTCAAATAGTCAAGTTAAGCTTATCTTAGAGAAAACTGTGAATCAAAACAGGAAGGACTGATCCACCAAATTGGTGGATGCCTTATGGGCATATAGGACTGCCTTTAAAATGATTCTAGGAATGTCTCCTTATAAATTAGTTTTTGAAAAGACATGCCATCTTCCTATTGAGTTAGAGCACCGAGCCTTATGGACAATTAAGCAGCTGAATTTTGATCTAGATAAGGCCGGTGCACTTCGAAAATTGCAAATTTTTGAACTTGAGGAGTTAAGGAACGAGGCGTATGAAAATGCGAAGATTATGAAAGATAGGGTTAAGGTTTTTCATGATAAGTTCATCATGAGAAAATCTTTTGTCCAAGGATAAAAAGTCTTACTCTATAACTCTAGACTTCATCACTTTCCCGGAAAGTTGAAATCAAGATGGACAGGGCCTTTTGTTGTTAAGACTGTGTTTTCACATGGAGCCATAGAGATATACGACCCTAAGAATGGAAATGAATTCAAGGTAAATGGTCAACGCCTGAAACCATTTTTGGAATTAGTACCGGGAGCAGACATAGCCATGGGTCTTTTTGACCCAATGTATCGGTAACTCTACCTCTCTGCCAGTTCAGTTCATGCATTTTAAATACATGCATACATTGGAGATAATGCATGAGATAAGTGTGGGGGAGGGTACTAACCTTAATTTTAAAAAAAAAGATATTTATTTTAACATAGATTATTGACTAACTGTAGGTTGCTGTTAACATAACTCACTAACCTTAGGATATTAAACTTAACAAAAATAAAAAATAATAATAAATATATATAAATATATATATAGTTGAAAAAGAAGACAATATTTTGACTTATTTTTTGAAAGAAATCCAAGATAATCTTAAGAATTAGGAAAATCATGATTAAGATTTTTAAAAACTTGGTCAAAATAAAATAAATTGTTGGATTTTTTTAGGTATAGAAGGAAATTTTTGAATAATTAATTAGTCTTAATTTTTACCTTAATGAAATATGCATACCTAATACACTTTCACATCTAGGATTCTAAGACAAAGATTCTTGTGCCATATAAATTTTTTTTACTATATATAATATATATATATATATAGTTTACTAATTAAGCTGGATACATGTGCCTCAAGAAGCACAAGTATTCACGCCTAAAGGTCATTTTATAAATAAAGCCCTTGGTTTTGTGGCCTAGTTCACTCGAGTCCTTAAGTTCGCGTGGCGTTTTCTCACCCGGTGCCCTAAAATCTACTGATTTGGGAGCCACCGACCTTGGGCTTGCTACATTGGTGAATTAGAAAGCCTAAGAAAACTAAAAAATATTATCTATATATGTACTAACACATCTAATAGTCAATTAGTTAAGTATTAGGGCCTCAAGAAGTCTTGATACTTATACAAAAGAAAATTAGATGAGTTATACATATTTAAAAAAATAAAATAAAATAAAATAATAATAATAATAAAGAGGCATAAGAGTCCAAGTTAAAGAATCCCTAGTAAAGATTCACATTCACAAGGATGCATATGACTTAGGGTAACAAAAGAGACTATATAAAAATTCAATTTTAATCCTTACTTAAAATTGATAACAATTATTGTATAAAGACTAAGTTCAAGAATGAAAAAAAATGATAATCCTAAAACTTATAGATTACTTAGATTCTTCAAATATATTTCAAATATTTCTTTCCTTTTTCAAAATAAAAAATATATAAATTAATTAATTAATTCAATTACTAACATTTTTCTTTTTTTTCTTTTATGGATTTTGTGGGTGTAATCCGCTGAAAACTCTCACGAGACAACACTCGTCCTCTAGGGATAACCTAGAGGTTTAACGGCTTGTTGCACGTGCTAAGTGCAACCGTGATTCCTACGAAAGTGAGTTAGGATAGGTTAGTTTTTCTTTTCCTTTTTCTTTTTATTTTTTTTACTCGAGGACGAACAAAAAGATAAGTGTGCGGGTGTGATAGGTAGTCAAAAGTGCATATTTATCATCACATTTACCATCATATTTCCCTATTTATTCTTTTATTAAGCACTGCTACTAATGTTTTATTGTTTAATGTTGTGCAGGCCTTGAGTAATTAAAGAATAAAGAAATAAAGCACAAGTGAAGCCCAAAAATCCCACAAAACCCACGTACATAATTTATTTTAGAAGCTTCTATCTTATCTAACCTAATCTAAACTTAGATTTTAAATTATTAATTTAAAATCTAGGGGAGAAAGAGGAAGGATAAAATAGAATTCCTAATTGCTAAAGAGGAGGAGGAAAAGGATAAGATGGATCCTCATCCTAAAATATAGATGAACTTTTACTTAAACCTTGTTGCTTACAATACAAAGATAAAGATAAAGGGGAAAAGATAAAGATAAAGGGAACAAATCCTTTTCAAATTCAGATTTTTGATAACTTATTTTCCAAGTTATCCCGAGTTCTCAAAATAGAGGGTCTGAATGCAAAATTCAGAAGGAGGCGCCCAGATGGATGGACCAGAGGAGGCCACGCAAGAAAGAGCGTGGCCATTGGCCACGCTATTACCACGGAAATGTGGCTATAGCCGCATTCCCTCGGCCGTTAATATGAATCTGGTAACGCGATTTCGTGGGAGAGTTGTACTGGGACTCTACGTCTTATATCACCTATAAATACCCCTACAGAGCAACAGAGAGGGGATCTAAGAGCTGAAGCCTAGGGTTTTCTTTAGGTCTTTTCTTCTTTCTGAGTTTTCTGGTATTTTTCATTTTTGTTATTTGAAGAAGAAGATCGTTGAAGAAGCAGAGGAGCTTTGTAATTGGTCAGTGACATCCAATAAAAAGATTCTTCATTCTTTTTTACAATTAAATTAAGTTTTCTGCTTAGATTATTTATTTTTCTTCTTTTCGTTTTCATGCAACTTTTCTTATTCAAAATAAAAATTGAAAATAAAAATAAAAATATTAATAACTAATTAAAACTATAGCTTGCTAATCTCTTGATCAACCCTAGTTTACTTTAAAAGATGAACTGATTGACATCTATACTTGTTTAGAACCCTAGGATTAAAATTGGTATTCTTGAAGATGAATCAATGATTTAGTTTAACTAATTTAGGTTGCACTTTTTAAATGGTCATTCATGGTTCATATTTAAATACTTTAATAGCATAATTTTAAGTGGATTTTCTTATGCTATTCTTTGAAATTAAGATGAACTACAGTTTAATTTTTATTGGTGCAAACTAATTAGAGTTTACAATATCTTTATTCATCTTGCTTGATTCACAATCAAAACCCTTGGGTAAGTAATTCTTCATTCAATATGATGTTCACTCTTTGAGATTAATACTTTGGGTTATGGTAGATGATTGGTAAACTATAATTCTTTTGCTTAATTAAATTTAATCAAATCTCTTTTTCTTTTCCAAGTGAATTACAAAGAAGATCGTTCCGAAAAGCTTTCATCGCATCCTTCCCTGTGGATTGACCCATCTAGCCCTTGCTACACGGTTACCTTGAAACGAGATTAAGATTTTCTAAACTCTTTCTTTCTAATTTACCGTTTCAATCAAATACCACTGCCGGAAGCATGGTCCCCCATACGCCATCGATCATGAATGTCCCGCAGAAGACACTGGCTCTTCATTTCAGAGGGCAGCCACAACACCTGCACGTCATCGTATACGAAGGTAAAATCCTTAAGATGCTCGATGACATTGAGGAGTAGATGAAAAAGGAGTAGCCCATGTCAAATCGCGATCATGAGCAGGCAACTCTCGAATAGGAAAACACCACATGCGAGTAAGAGGTGCTGAAATAACTCAATGACAAACTTCAGGCGCAAATCGCCACCCTCCAAAGATTCCAGTGCAGACATAGCTGTAGGATGAACATGGAGTAGGGGATTCTCGAGTCGTCAAGCCCATCATGAACCTGAGGCAGTCCAGACTGACCATTCCTTTACACGAAGACCGCTCTGACAACAAAACTAATTTGCCTCATTCTGAATGGGAGTTCAACACGGCCAGACTCAGAGAGGAGTCGAGGAGTTCCCTTACATTTGAACCCTTGATGAGCTAGTCCAAAGGTGGATTGAGGAGTTGAAGCTGAAACTCTGTAGCATACCGAAACAGGCCACAGTAAAAGTCTCCGATTCTCCTCTCTGAAGTAATCTTGAAGTGTGGGTCCCTGAAGAAATTCACAACTCTAACCTTTTACTACTACTCCAGAGCCAGCGATCCAATCCAGCACATCTAGCAGTTCTGAGAGAAGATGGTGGTCTACTCCTGTCATACCCCGCTTCCCAAAATACGCTGGAGGTGAGATGCAATGAGAGTCGATGACGCTTATACGTAAGGAAAATATCTCACGTGTATGCGCTAAACCTTAAGTAACCCGAACAAGCTACAAAAATCTACTGTAATAAATTGAGATCACTGCAATAACACATATAGATGTCCACACATGCCAACAAATGAATATAGGAAAGAAATGACAACTGAATCTGATATATAGAGAATCAGAAAATAACAGGAATACAAGAGAGATAAGAATACCAGTAAATAATAGAAGAAAACTCTGGCTCCTCGCAATGCGTACAATTACATCAACACCTGGATAATAAAACAAAGCATCCTATATTGGGATGCGCAAATTAAAGGAGTCAGAAAGCTCCCAAAGAGTGTGTAAGATGAACGAATGTGCACGTGCATAATACGTGTATGCAATAATAACATGACTAAAATTGTAAATAGAAAAATAACTGAATAACCCATATCATGAACAAAGCTATGAATGAGATATAACTCATATCATGATAAAAGGAAAACAACTGATGGCAAAGAGGTGTGATCTATCATATGTCTCTAATCTGGTTGGTTTTTATTAACCTAACTAATGTGGTACTTAACTGCGTCTCATATCACAACCGTTTTCCCATATATCAACAATGTTATCGTTTGTTTAACTGCCTGCCAATATAGGGCATGTGTTTTGAAAGGGTACCATGCATGCCCGGTACCACGGTCTAACATTCCTGGCTCTGAACCAAGACAAACCACGAGGCCCTAATAATTGAACACCACAGTCCCACACAAAAAAATAACTGGTGTGGTGCCATACTCACGGCAAAGCCTTAATAACTGACAACTAAATAACTGATTAATTAGGTAGCTAGTAGTACCTTGGTTTCCCATGGTGGAACCTAAAACTCGGTATACTATAACAAGTCCTCTCAAAATACACGACATGCATTATCAGACAATTATTCCTTTTCCCGGGTTATGATATCTTTCATCAACATGCAAAAAATATAAGTTATTTTTAAAATGAAGTAGTGACTGAATATCTTCAACAATTACTTTTTTCAATAATAGCTAATAACTGACAACTGAAAACTAGTATCTGACAACTGAAAACTGAATAATTATTAACTAACATTTGATGAAAAATATTCGAGATATAGAGTCACTAATCTCAACGGAGTCACTAACAACAAGACTAATATCTGTTGCTAACTCTGAAGGTATAAGATCACTGATAACAAATAACTGTGGTGAAACTCTAAAGATATAACATCAATAAAATCACTCTCACAATAACTATATCTCTATAACTGAATAACTGCAATAATCAATCATGAAATGCAGTCTACTAACATATTCGAGATCAACTCAATCAATGGGTACAGAAATTAATCAACTAAGGAAGTGGAACATTCTCGAACAACATGTAATTTAAAATAGTCCAATTCTGAACGTCAACACCAACAAACTCATCCAAATAATAGAATTAAAGAACAGATCCTGAAATACTCATAACTCATAATCAAACAATCGTCAATCCCATCTAAATGCTGATCAAGATCTAATAAAAAAAATATAAGTCTCGAATCAACTCCAACTTTAAATAAGTTCAAAAACAGATCCAAGTACTAAGAAAATCGGTTTTCTGATTAGGCAACATCCTAACTAAACCACCCTCAAGATCTAAATGGGTTTCCATCTGAATTACCATCAAATAAATATCTATTAATTATTTTTCGTAAAAATCTACCACTTAACCACCAACACAAACCAATCCAACTTTAGATCCAATCCCATTATAGTCCAAGTTTCCTCACAATTAGATCTGAATCCAGAATAATAAGCAACTAAATAAGAATTAATGAAAATACTAATATCCTGGTGACAGAACACTGAGTCCAGATAAGTTTAACATCAAATTACATTTGATCCATTATCTAAATTATATCTAAACTCTCATATCGGTATAATATTCTATGTCTAATAATTCACTACATGACTGCAACATTCACTGTCCAAATGATCTAATATCCTTAATTAAAATAGTCAATCATCAAAACTGAGCTCTAAATCATAATACTATGATCGTTTCTAAACATCAGAAATCAGTCAAACTAACTAACTACCAGAATAACTAATAATGACACGAAACATAATTATTCATATAAAATGAGAAAATAAATTGCACAAATTATTGTAAACATACAACAAAAACTCTCGACAATCTATAATAATAAAATGCACCAATATAATAAACCATTAAATAAAGCATTCACTTAACAATGATAAATGAATAACAACACAAAGGTAAACACTCACATCAAATGACGTGGTTCCGAGTCTGAATCATCATCCAGTTTGTACTGTATGAACTTTAGATCCAATCCCATTACAGTCTAAGTTTCCTCACAATTAGATCTAAATCCAGAATAATAAGCAACTAAATAAGAATTAATGAAAATACTAATATCCTGGTGACAGAACACTGAGTCCAGATATGTTCAACATCAAATTACATCTGATCCATTATGTTGATTATATCTAAACTCTCATATCGGTATAATATTCTATGTCTAATAATTCACTACATGACTGCAACATTCACTGTCCAAATAATCTAATATCCTTAATTAAAATAGTCAATCATTTAAACTGAGCTCTAATTCATAATACTACGATCGTTTCTAAACACCAGAAATCAGTCAAACTAACTAACTAACAGAATAACTAATAATGACACAAAACATAATTATTCATATAAAATGAGAAAATAAATTGCACAAATTAATGTAAACATACAACAAAAACTCTCGACAATCTATAATAATAAAATGCACCAATATAATAAACCATTAAATGAAGCATTCACTTAACAATGATAAATGAATAACAACATAAAGGTAAACACTCACGTGAAATGACGTGGTTCCAAGTCCGAATCATCATTCGGTTTGTACTGTACAAACCGGTCTGGATCTCTGAATCACCTCGTGTGTTGATCTTCGAATCATCTAGCATATCGGCACTCTACGAATACGAATCCAGATTGGGTCTCGGTCTTTTGCAAACACGACTCCGGTCTCTTGTACAACTATAACACACAACAAACCTACATCGAAAGGGACAAGGACTAAGAGATACAACATGAGCGAGGGAGATATAGAGACACACCCATATATGCACAAGACGAACACGTAGACAAGTACACGTATACACATACACGTATACAACACACACACTCTTATACACACAACATAACCCACACACACGATATACATACATACACAGATACGTACATGCAAACACATGTGCATACAAATAAATGTGCGCGCGCGCACACACACACACACACTCTCACTCGCGCAATATACTATGCACACACTCATAATTACACATAATACACACAACATATGTGATACACACACATATTCACACAGTACACCACATAATACACACATAAACACACATCTATATTTACAAAGAAAGAAACAGAAAGAGGGAGAGAAGGAAGGTACTCACGGTCATGTGGTGCATGGGAGGGCACGACGGAGTTCCGACAATGAAGCGAGAGGCCGCAGGGCTGCCATCGGCGGAGCTTGGAGGAAGAGCTTGGACGACGGCATTGGAGGCTCTGCCGGTAGGAGTCAAGGTGGAAGGGGGAAGCTCGGAGGCAAGGCGTGGGGGTGCTCCTGGGCTCCAGTAAGGAAGAACCTGCTATGGGGCAGTGCTGGCCAGTAGGGAGGGGATCTGCAGGTTGGGTGTTGCCGTGGGTTGATTGTGGATGTAGAGAGTTGGGGACTCGTATACTGGCCGAGAGGCCTGAGCATAGGGGTTGGGTTGTTCTCCAGCGGAGAATGCGATTGCAGCCAAGAGGGAGGAGTGATGTCGGTAAGTGGTAACTGGAGGTGGGCGCGCCGGGTAGTGTTGGTGGAGAGGTGCAGCTGGCCATATCAGGGGTGCAGATGGGGAGTGGTACTCGGTGGGGGGTTGCCTAATGGTGGGGGGTTCTGACAGCGGTATGGAGGATTGCCGGCCATGGGAAGGCAAGTAGGGGAGGAGAAGAGCGAGGTGATGGCCCGGGGTAGGGAAGATGAAGGAGAAGGCCATAGCGTGGCGGTGTACGATTGTCGACATTGGAAGGAAGGAGTTAGTAATGATGGTCGTGGTTGTGGGAGAGATGCTCACGGTAATGGCCAAGGAGAGATGGGGGAGACATGAAGGAGGAGGAGATGGAGGGCCATGGCAAGGGGATGGAAGGGATGCATGCGGTTGTGAGTTGTGGGTGGCTGAGGATGGGGGAGGAAGAAGATGAAGATAGGAATTAGTTTTAGCGCTAGGGTTAGGGTTAGGTTTAGTAATAGGATTATATAGGGAAGAATTATAATGGGTGTGGGTTGAGATAAATGGGTTATGCGTTTAATTGGCTTGGGTCTATGGAAAAGGGTTTGGATTTTCGAATAGGGCTAATGGATTTGGATCATGGACTAATGGGTTAGGATCATAGGCTAATGGATTTGGTTTGGGTTTGGGGAATAGGAAAGAATGAAATGATAAGAACCACGATGATGATAATAACAATAATAATACACCATAATATTTACCAATAATAATAATAATAATTAATAACAACAATAACAATAATAATAAGAATCATAAATACAATGAAATAATATTAGTAATAATTACTAATAATAATAACATTTAATAATAGTAATGGTAGTAATAAAAATAATAGTAATTAGTAACTAAGAATGTTAATAATTAATAATAATAATAATATCAATAATAAATAAAGTCTAATTAACATTTAATATTTCAAAACAATTTGTATATTTAATAATAACAATAAGTCATAAATCAAGTTAATTAATAATAATAAAATAGTAAGTAAATCTAGATAAATATTTTTTTTAAATACCAATACCATATTATTAACTAGGGATATTACATTCTACCACCTTATAAAATTTCATCCTCAAAATTTCCATAAGGCGAGGATTGATAAAAGAATTAAAATCAAGGGAGAAGATATCGAGCTTCCACGTTGCTTCCCACTGCATCAAGGGTCCGCCATATTTTCGCTGCGCATTCTGATCTCTGTCATCGGTTCAGATATGGTGGTCGGTTTCAAGAGACAAACGCGGGTAAAAGGAGCTGAGATGGATATGAGAATCAAGGAGAGAATCCAAACTACTTTGGAAGAAGAGTTGGAATCAGGAATATCAAAAGATCTGAAAGATGGATTTTCAAAGGGAGGACGATCAATTCTCAAGTGGACTTGATATCATAATATGAATATTATATGTATATTGCAGTATAAATATAACTCATCTCAAGTTACCGATAAGAACTAGGTCTTTCTCACGAGAAAAGAAAGTCAAAAGTCAAGTCATAAGTCAAAAACTCATGCTCTGATACCAAGAAAATCATGTCACACCCCGCTTCTCAAAATACACAAGAGCGGAGACGTGATGAGAGTCCGCAATACTTATATGGAAGAAAAATATCTTAATTATACGCGCTAAGTCTTAAGTAACCCGAATAAGCTACAAAATCTACTATAATAAATCGAGATTACTACAATAACACATATAGATGTCCACACATGACAACAAATGGATACAGGAAAGGAATGACAATTATATCTGATACATAAAGAATCAGAAAATAACAGGAATACAAGAGATAAGAATACCAGTAAATAATAGAGGAAAACTCTAGACTCCTCGCAATGTGTGCGATCTCATAAACACAGCGACAATAGAACAAAGCATCCTATATCTGGATACGCAAATCTAGGGGGAGTCAGAAAACTCCCAATGAGTGTGTAAGATGAAGGAATGTGCACGTGCATAATACTTGTATGTAATAATAACATGACTAAAACTGTATATAAAAAAATAACTGGATAACCAATATCATTAACAAAGTTATGAACGAAATATAACTCATATCATCGTAAAAGGAAAACAACTGATGGCAAATAGGTGTGATCTACTGATTGATCATTAATAATGCATATTTTTAATCATATTTTCATACATATTTGTTTATAAAACATTAGTATTTAATTCATTTATTGTTAGTAATGTGCAGGTCTCCATTATCCAAAAGAAAGCCCACAAGAAGCACAAAGCCCACAATTATCATGAAAATAAATATTAATTGAAAGGATAAAGGAAGCTTCTATTCTCTCCCATTTAAATTTAGGGTTTTAAATTAACTTAATTTAAAATTTAGAAGAGGAAAAAGATAGAACAAGATGAATACTCATTCTAATTAAAAATAGAGGTGGACTTCTATTTAAATCTGGTTGCTTGCACCACAGAATGAAGAAAAAGGGGAGAAAAATCTGAATTTAACTCGGATTTAGAGATAACTTGATCTCCAAATTATCTAAGAGATCGACATATTTCAAAATTCTTGGATTAAATGAAGATTCTTAGGATAGATCTTCACATGAACAATGAAGATGAAGCCACACGCCAAAGTCCATGACCAAGCGCCACAAAATGCCGCGGCAAGCCCTTTTTTGCCACAAAAATGCGGCAATTTTTGGGTCGTATGTATTTAGTTTTAGAGGATGTGTTCTACTGGGACTCTACTTCTCAAATCTTGGTTGTGGTAGATGATTAGTTGACTATAATTTTCTTTACTTAATTAAATCTCTTACTTACAACCAAAATCTCTTTTTCCAAGCTATATCTGTGGAGAGAAATCGTTTCAAAAAGTTTCTATCGCATCCCTCCTGAGATGGGTCAACCCATCTAGCCTCTACTATGCGGTTATATTGAGAAGAGATTAAGAATTTCTGACCTTAACTTTTGACTTTACTTTCAATATATTTTCTTTTCTCAGTCAAAAGTTTGGCGTCGGTAAGATATTCTCTAGAACTAATTTTTTTCTTTTCTGTTTGCAGGATCTGATAACAGGAGAACTAACTACAGCAAAGGACATATAGCTATTCTGTACCTCTGCCCTAGAAGGCAGAGCAACAAAGCCTACTAAACAGCCGCATTTTTGCGGCTTTGGTAGATTACTACTGATTCATCTTTTGCAGGTCTGCTGCAAATTGTAAGTTATGTTTACTACTTTGATAGTTTTTCTCTGTGATCACCCTACATACTGCTAACTAATAAATAGTAACCTATTAATTGATTAACTTAAAAAAAAAATTAGACTCTTACATCTAAGGCACGTGTTTATTTAATTTTTTTAATTCTGTTGAAGAGTACTGGCGACAAGGTACGTCCATATTGCATATAGTATAAGAATCACTTTTTGGTTGATTTACTGCCTTAGTGAATTCTTTTCTATTACTTTACACGTGCACTAAATTATTTTAAGTGCAAAACCTGTAAACAACATAAGGTGAGGACGTCATTACCCTTCCTTGGCCTACAAACCACTTCCGTTGCACTCACAACTCTAACCCTAAATTTAAAAATTAACTAGATGTTGGCCTTAGGTTAACTTAGGCTCATTAAGAGATTGATTGAAGGAGGAAGTTGTTCAAAATTAACTCTTGTCAAATCGGTGATAGGTTGGAGATTGAGAGGCGAAAACTTGAAGGTTAGTAGTTTGACATAATTAGGCCCGTCTTTGACAGATACCTCCCACCGATCTTGCCACCTACCTGGCCGATTAACTTTTGGTTAAGGTCAATAATATACCTCCCAAAGATAGTCTAAACTTAGGAGTCGTCTAGGTCCAGGCTTATCCTCAACTAGGTTTTTTGATTTTTTTTTTTGTTTTTGTTTTCTTGATTGATTGGGTGAACTTGTTTGTTAACTATGTATGTCAGCTTAGTCGAAAGACCCAGCCACATCTAAACTGACTAGGAACTGTTTACCACCCAAACCCAAATCTGATCCACACATGGAACAACCACCATCACTGCAGGATAGGTTCTATCCTATTAGGATCTCTCCTTCCATCTTGCATTCAGCTTCCCGATGTAGGAGACAAACGATTTGAGCTGGCACCACAATACATCAACACTCTTCCCAAGTTTCATGGATTTGAGTCCGAGGATGCATACACTAAAACAAAGATAAATAGCGTTACATAAAATACTTGCAAGAAAGAAAATAAATCTCAGAAAAATGCAAGCACATACACGAGAGATTTTATCCTGGTTCGGTCCTCTTGACCTACGTCCAGTCCCCAATCAACCCGCTTGAGATTTTCCTTATCCTGATTTTGTACACCCAAAATCAACTTCTTGTACACAACTTGACAAAACAACCTTTGTCAAATCCGTACAACTCTTCTCTACACCAAGAAGACAACTTTCTTATACAACTCTTCTCTACACCAAGAAGATACTCTTGTACAACTCTTCTCTTTGAATGATTATAAAATATCCTATAAGCCTTGAAACTTGTATGTGATCATGAACAAGGTTTCTTATAGGTGGACTCTCAGAATTCTTCACAATGGAATAAGAATTGTGTGAATAAATGAAAGTGAAAACTAGTTTTCTAGAAAATAGAATTTTTTAACAGAGTTTGGATAGAAAACTAATGATATTGAATTGGTGTGAACATCCTAGGACAACATCCCTATTTATAGGTGAAATCAATGATCAGTTAGGAAAGTTATCAACTCAAATTTGAATATCAGAATGTTAGATAAACACCAGAATAATAATTATTTAATAGTCAAAAACTGTCTATAATCGACTAGGATATGAGATTTGTCGACTAATAGAACAAGTTTTGCCTGGGTTAGTCGACTAGTTACGAAAGCAAGTCGACTATATCAAGACTAATACAGATGATAAGTTTCTGGAAACTAAAATTAGTCGACCAACAGAAAGGATTAGTCGACTACAACTTGAATTAGTTGACTAGCAGTGTGGGTAAGTCGACTAGTATTACTTATGGTAAAGAAACAAAAAGTTGATATATATCTGTGGAAAGACTTAGTCGGCTACATAAAGGAGTAAGTCGACTAGAAGATATATTAGTCGACAAGACTTGGGTATAAGTTGACTATATGACTATATTGTGCGTGTGATCAAGGCTTTTAACAATCTGTTGACTGAGATTTCCTGCACACAAAATATAATATTTTAGTTTTAAGAATATGATGTGCAAGTCTCAATTCTAATCCGCTGTAGCAAGGCTATGCGGGTCGTGATCCTCAGGGAGGGACTGCGATGGAAGCGTTAAGCAAGTTTCTCTAAAGTTTTTATTTTTATTAGTTAAGTTAGAAAGGAAGTGATATTTACAATGAATGGTATTTACAATGAAGTGAAGAAAAGAATTGTGGAAGATGTGGATCTAAACTAAAGGAAGAAAAGAAAGAAAACACGTACGAACCTCTTCAGCCTGCTTACCTTTGATCCGTGCGATGATTTACCTTTTCTCGGAAGACTTGCAAGTATGGCGTATAGGATGTTCATCGCCATAAGCCATCAAGGGATCTTCGTTGGCTAGGCAGTCTCGAAGCAGTTGGGTCTCATTGTTCACAAGGCATTAGAGAACACATAGAAGAAAGAAAATAGGAACATAGAAACACAAGAATAAACAAGAGATGAAAAACATAAAATAATAACAAAAACGAACCTTAAATGGATTTCATTAACAATGGAAGATAAGCGGGCTTATACCGCTGTCACCTCAGTACAAGCGAAGACTCCATCCTCCATGAAAGTTTCCTCCACTCTCAGTTACAAAGTTTACAAAATAAAAACGAAAATAAAATCTAACCTAAAACTAAACCCTAGCTTTTGGCCCTTTGTTCGCCTCTGGACGCTCTGTACGTTGTACTGCAGGGATATTTATAGGTGCAGAAGGCCGAGGAGTCCTAGATAAACCTGCCCACGAAATCTGGGATCTGGATGAGATCAAAGTGCCGCGTTTCTGCGGCTTTTGCCACGGATCTGCGGCGATTTAGTGGCTTCTGGCCACGCGCTTTGGCGCGTGGCTTCTCCTGGTCCGTTCCTCTGGGCTCCTGCTTCTAGAAGTGTGATCCTGGCCTTTTAATCTGGATTTTCGAGATAACTTGGTAATCAAGTTACCCTTAATCCAGATTTCTTCAAATCTTCTCTCCACGAAATTCCTCTTTATCTTGGCCTTTTATCCTCATCTTGCAGGTGTTTAGGGTTGGATAGAAGTCTATCCTTCCCTAATCTCTGATATTTGCAACTTTTAGCCCTTGTATTTGCATTTTGACTCTTTGTATTTGCGCTTTTTCACCTGGGCTTCAAACATGGGCTTGGATCTGGGCTTTTGGGCTCTTTAGGCTTTATTTATTGCTAAAATAACAATTCGAGGCCTGCACACAATAAATTACAAATTATTAATAAATGTGCAGAATTAAATGAATAAATATGAAAATGTGATGGTAAATATGATGATAAAAATGCACTTTTGACTACCAATCACAATCTATAAAAAATACACAAAAATAGCCAATATCCTTGAGTAGTCTTGAGCACTTAGAACTCAACATTAGTATTTGAGATAGAGCTCCAATGTATCTGCATCACAAATGTTATCATCAAAATCAAAGTTCCAACATTCTCCCCCTTTTTGATGATGACAAGTTGTGTGCATATAACTCCCCCTGCAGAGAACATGTTATAGCAAAAAAGTTATTCTCCCCCTACATAGAACAGGTTATAACAAATATAGAAAATAGGTGTTCTCCCCCTACAAAAAATATATCATGACATATATATATATATATATATATATATATATATATATATATATATATATATATATATATATATATATATATATATATATATATATATATATATATATATATATATATATATTGCATTATCAAGTGTATAGAATAACTATTAGCAAGTATCCATTTTTTATAAGGTACCTATAAGATAAACATTTTGTACGGTGCCAATTATAATAGAATCAAAAACAATTAACCTTTAGGAACTCAAACCCAATTTGAATTTGGTTTCCATTTGTTAGTATAAACATAATCACAAAAATTACATACATGATGTATATATGATGCAATATAAGCATTTTTATCCACGATACTTAAATTTTCAAGAATCCATATATAATTGTTCTTAATTCTTTTTAAAATAATATTAATATTTCTTTTCACAAAAGAATTATATGGATTATGATTATTTTCATAAACATGTGTAGATTTATGTCTTGAAAATTCAAGACCAACATGTTTAGATTTTTCAAACTTATCTTTTGAAAATCCAATACCAAAACGATCATTTGAAATCTTTTGATAAGATAATAAATCATTTAAATTTTCTTTTCCTTTATTAAATTTTGTCACATTTTTCAAAATTTCTTCATACTTAATTTTTAAACTTGACATTTCTTTATCTAAAATTGAAATTCTAGAATTTAAAGAAATAGTTTCTCTTTTAAGCAAAATATTCTCTTTTAAAAAATTCTCATTATCCTTTTTCAATGATGATATAACTTTCTCAAAGTCATCTTTTTTAAAATTTATAGAAGAATTTTGAGAAAAATAAAATGAATTTTCTTTGTTGAGTCTTTCATTTTCCTTTGTTAAAATTTTATTTTTAATCTTTTCATTTTTAAGATCACCATATAACTCATGAAATGCATCTAATTATTAAGTATATTATACCCATCTTCTTCTTGAGCCATAAAACAAATATTGGCAATTTTAGTGGCTTCTTCTTCGTCTGTGGAAGATGAATCACTATTCTCCCATGATGCTTGATAATCTTTCTTCTTTTTGTTGAACTTGTTGAACTTGAATTTTTCTTTATTTTTTAACAATGGGCAATCCTTCTTTATATGACCTGATTTATTACAATTAAAACATGTGGGATTAAACTTACCTTTCTTCAAGAACTTTCTAAATTTTTTTTGAGAGAACTACCATCTCCTCTTCATCATCATCTGAATTGTCCATATCTGAGAATATATGGAAGGCAAGTACTTTTTTCTTTGATTTAATTGATGTTCTTCTGATTTTCAAGTTGCACTTCATATACCATTAAATTACCAATAAGATTTTCTAATGATATTGTTGAGAGATCGTTTGCTTCTTCTATTGCAGTGGTTTTCTTCTCCCAATCTGATGTGAGTGCACGAAGAATCTTTCTAACTTTTTTCACTTGAGTGTATTCCTGTCCAAGGGCTATTAAGAAATTCGTAATGTCGGTAAACCTTGTAATCATTTCTGAAATTGTTTCATTCTCCTTCATTTTGAAGAGTTTAAACCTGTGAACAAGAACAAAATTTTTTGATTCTTTAACTTATTAGTACCTTCATGTGTTACCTGTAAAATATTCCATATTTGATTTAAAGATCTGGTCGTTATCACACGATTGAATTCTTCTTTGTTCAAGGCACAAAAAAGCGCGTTCATTGCTTTGGTATCAAGGTTTGCAAACTTCTTTTGTTATTCACTCCACGCATAGTAATTGGTGGTCGGCTTGGTGTATGGTGCTTCTACTATGTTTCATAGTTCATAGTTGAGTGATTGCAAGTAGATCTTCATTCTACACTTCCAGTAGTTGTAGTTTGCTCCATCAAATAATGGGGACGTTGTGTAGAATGTCCTTCTATGAATTGTGATGAAGGAAACTTCATTGATCCACATATGTAGGGTGTTGGCCGGGTATGCAGGGCTCTGATATCAAATGTAGGATCTAAAAATAATGCCAACACAAAACTAAAACAAAGATAAATAGCATTAAATAAAATATTAGCAAGAAAGGAAATAAATCTCAGAAAATGCAAATGCAAACATGAGAGATTTTATTCTGGTTCGGTCCTCTTGACCTACGTCCAGTTCCCAAGCAACCCCTTGAGATTTTTCTTATCCTGATTTTGTACACCTAAAATTAACTCCTTATACACCACTTGACAAAATAAGCTTTGCCAAATTCGTACAATTCTTTTCTACACCAAGAAGACAACTTTCTTGTACAACTCTTTTATACACCAAGAAGATACTCTTGTACAACTCTTCTCTTTGAATGATTACAAAATATCCTATAAGCCTTGAAACTTATATGTGATTGTGAACATGGTTTCTTATAGGTGGACTCTCAGAGTTCTTCACAATAGAATAAGAATTGTGTGAAGAAATGAAAGTGAAAACTAGTTTTCTGGAAAATAGAATTTTTCAACAGAGTTTGGACAGAAAACTAAAGATATTGAATTGGTGTGAACATCCTAGGACAACAGCTCTATTTATAGGTGAAATTAATGGTCAATTAGGGAAGTTATCAACTCAAATTTG
The DNA here is from genome assembly GCA_038442645.1 of Agave tequilana. Classification (NCBI taxonomy): domain Eukaryota; kingdom Viridiplantae; phylum Streptophyta; class Magnoliopsida; order Asparagales; family Asparagaceae; genus Agave; species Agave tequilana. Next base: position 17,158 of record JAVJIF010014114.1, on the reverse strand, counting down.
AATATCAGAATGTTAGATAAACACCAGAATAACAATAATTGTTTAACAGTCAGAAACTGTTTATAGTCGACTAGGGTATGAGATTGGTCGACTAATAGAATAAGTTTTGCCTGGGTTAGTCACTAGTCAAGAAAGCAAGTCGACTATATCAAGACTGATACAGATGATAAGTTTTTGGATACTATAATTAGTCGATCAGCAGAAAGGATTAGTCTACTACAACTTGAATTAGTCGACTAGCAGTGTGGGTAAGTCGACTAATACAGCTTACAGTAAAGAAATAGAAAGTTGATATATATATCTGTGGAAAGACTTAGTCGACAACATAAAAGAGTAAGTTGACTAGAGGATATATTAATCGACCAGACTTGGGTATAAGTCGACTATATAACATATTGTAAGTGTGATTAAGGCTTTTAACAATCTATAAAAAAATATACAAAAATAGCCAATATCCTTGAGTAGTCTTGAGCACTTAGAACTCAGCATTAGCTTTTGAGATAGAGCTCCAATGCATTTGCATCACTAATGTTATCATCAAAATCAAAGTTCCAACAATCTCCCCCTTTTTGATAATGACAAGTTGTGTGCATATAACTCCCCCTGCAGAGAACATGTTATAACAAAAAAATTAATCTCCCCTTGCATTGAACAGGTATTAACAAATACAGAAAATAGGTATTCTCCCCCTGTAAAAAATATATCATGACATATTTATATATATATATATATATATATATATATATATATATATATATATATATATATATATATATATATATATATATATGTATATTGCATTATCAAGTGTGTAGAATAACTATTAGCAAGTATTCATTTTTTATAAGGTACCTATAAGATAATATTTTGTATGGTACCAATTATAATAGAATCAAAAACAATTAACTTTTAGGAATTCAAACCCAATTTGAATTTGGTTTCCATTTGTTAGTATATACATAATCACAAGAATTATATACATGATGTATATATGATGCAATATAAGCATTTTTATCCACAATACTTAAATTTTTAGGAATCCATATATATTTATTCTTAATTCATTTTGAAATAATATCAGTATTTCTTTTCAGAAAAGAATTATATGGATTATGATTCTTTTCATAAACATGTGTAGATTTATGTTTTGAAAATTCAAGACCAACATGTGTGGATTTTTCAAACTTATCTTTTGAAAATCCAATACCAAAATGATTATTTGAAATCTTTTGATAAGATATTAAATTATTTAAATTTTCTTTTCCTTTATTAAATTTTGTCACATTTTTCAAAATTTCTTCATACTTAATTTGAAACTTGACATTTATTTATCTAAAATTGAAATTCTAGAATTTAAAGAAATAGTTTCTCTGTTAAGCAAAACATTCTCTTTTAAGTAATTCTCATTATCCTTTTTCAATGATGATATAACTCTTTCAAAGTCATCTTTTTGAGAATTTATAGAAGAAATTTGAGAAATATAAAATGAATTTTCTTTGTTGAGTCTTTCATTTTCCTTTGTTAAAATTTTATTTTAATCTTTTCATTCTTAAGATCGTCATATAACTCATGAAATGCATCAATAATTCAGTATATTATACCTCATCTTCTTCTTGAGTCATAAAATAAACATTGGCAGTTTCAGTGGCTTCTTCTTCATCTGAGGAAGATAAATCACTATTCTCCTATGATGCTTGATAATCTTTCTTCTTTCTGTTGAACTTGAATTTCCTTTTATTTTTTAACAATATATGACCTGATTTATTACAATTAAAACATGTGGGATTATACTTACCTTACTTCAAGAACTATCTGAATTTTCTTGAGAGCATTGTCATCTCCTCTTTATCATCATCTGAATTGTCCATATCTAAGGATGTATAGAAGGCAAGTACTTTCTTCTTTGATTGAAGTTGATGTTCATCATTCTTCTGATCTTCAAGTTGCACTCATATGCCATTAAATTACCAATAAGGTTTTCTAATGACATTGTTGAGAGATCATTTGCTTCTTCTATTGCAGTGATTTTCTTCTCCCAATCTGATGTGAGTGCACGAAGAATCTTTCTAACTTTTTTCACTTGAGTGTATTCCTTTCCAAGGGCTACTAAGAAATTTGTAATGTCGGTAAACCTTGTAATCATTTCTGAAATTGTTTCATTCTCCTTCATTTTAAAGAGTTCAAACCTGTGAATAAGAACAGAAATTTTAGATTCTTTAACCTTATTAGTACCTTCATGTGTTACCTATAAAATCTGCCATATTTGATTTGCAGATCTGGCCGTTGACACATGATTGAATTCTTCTTTGTTCTAGGCACAGAAAAGCGCATTCATTGCTTTGGCATCAAGGTTTGCAGAATTCTTTTGTTCTTCACTCCACTAATTGTAATTGGTGGTCGGCTTGGTGTATGGTGCTTCTACTATGTTCCATAGTTCATAGTTGAGTGATTGCAAGTAGATCTTCATTCTACACTTTCAGTAGTTGTAGTTTGATCCATCAAATAATGGTGGACGTTGTGTAGAATGTCCTTCTCTGAATTGTGATGAAGGAAACTCCGTTGTCATCCACATATGTAGGGTGTTGGCCAGGTATGTAGGGCTCTGATATCAAATGTAGGATCTAAAAAAAATGTCAACACAAACACTAAAATAAAGATAAATAGCGTTAAATAAAATACTTACAAGAAAGGAAATAAATATCAAAAAAATGCATATGCAAACACAAGAGATTTTATCCTGGTTCGGTCCTGTTGACCTACGTCCAGTCCCCAAGCAACCCGCTTGAGATTTTCCTTATCCTGATTTTGTACATCCAAAATCAACTCCTTGTAAACCACTTGACAACCTTTGTCAAATCTGCACAACTCTTCTATACACCAAGAAGACAACTTTCTTGTACAACTCTTCTCTATACCAAGAAGGCAACTTTCTTGTACAACTCTTCTTTACACCAAGAACATACTCTTGTACAACTCTTCTCTTTGAATGATTACAAAATATCCTATAAGCCTTGAAACTTGTATGTGATCGTAAACAAGGTTTCTTATAGGTGGACTCTCATAATTATTTATAATAGAATAGGAATTGTGTGAAGAAATGAAAGTGAAAACTAGTTTTCTACAAAACAGAATTTTTCAACAGAGTTTGGATAGAAAATTAATTATATTAAATTGGTGTGAACATCCTAGGACAACAGCCCTATTTATAGGTGAAATCAATGGTCAGTTAGGGAAGTTATCAACTCAAATTTGAATATCAGAACATTGGATAAACACCAGAATAAAAATAACTGTTTAACAGTCAGAAACTGTCTATAGTGACTAGGGTATGAGATTGGTCGACTAATAGAACAAGTTTAGCCTGGGTTAGTCAACTAATCAAGAAAGCAAGTCGACGATATCAAGACTGATACAGATGATATGTTTCTGAAAACTATAATTGGTCGGCAAGCAGAAATGATTAGTCAACTACAACTTGAATTAGTCGACTAGCAGTGTGGGTAAGTCGACTAATACTGCTTACAGTAAAGGAAAAGAAAGTTGATATATATATATATATATATATATATATATATATATAATATATATTATATATATATATATATATATATATGGAAAGACTTAGTCGACTACATAAAGGAGTAAGTCGACTAGAGGATATATTAGTCGACTAAACTTGGGTATAAGTCGACTACATGACTATATTGTGTGTGAGATCAAGGTTTTTAATAATCTATAAAGAATACACAAAAATAGCCAATATCCTTGAGTAGTCTTGAGCACTTAGAACTCAGCATTAGCATTTGAGATAGAGCTCCAATGCATCTGCATCACAAATGTTATCATCAAAATAAAAGTTCTAACATTCTCCCCCTTTTTGATGATGATAAGTTGTGTGCATATAACTCCCTCTGAAGAGAACATGTGTGGATTTCTCAAACTTATCTTTTGAAAACCCAATGCCAAAATGATTATTTGAAATCTTTTGATAAGATATTAAATTATTTAAATTTTCTTTTCCTTTATCAAATTTTGTCACATTTTTCAAAATTTCTTCATACTTAATTTTGAAACTTGACATTTATTTATCTAAAATTGAAATTCTAGAATTTAAAGAAATAGTTTCTCTTTTAAGCAAAACATTCTCTTTTAAGTAATTCTCATTATCCTTTTTCAATAATGATATAACTTTTTCAAAGTCATCTTTTTGAGAATTTATAGAAGAAATTTGAGAAACATAAAATGAATTTTCTTTGTTGAGTCTTTCATTTTTCTTTCATTTCCTTTGTTAAAATTTTATTTTTAATCATTTCATCCTTAAGATTATCATATAACTCATGAAATGCATCTAATAATTCAGTATATTGTACCTCATCTTCTTCTTGAGCCATAAAACAAACCTTGACAGTTTCAGTGGCTTCTTCTTCGTCTGAAGAAGATGAATCACTATTCTCCCATGATACTTGATAATCTTTCTTCTTTTTATTGAACTTGTTGAACTTGAATTTCTCTTTGTTTTTTAACAATGGGCAATCCTTTTTTATATGACCTGATTTATTTCAATTAAAACATGTGGGATTAAACTTACCTTGCTTCAAAAACTTTCTGAATTTTCTTGAGAGCATTGCTATCTCCTCTTCATCATTATCTGAATTGTCCATATCTGAGGATATATGGAAGGTAAGTACTTTCTTCTTTGATTGAAGTTGATGTTTATCATTCTTCTGATCTTCAAGTTGCACTTCATATGCCATTAAATTACCAATAAAGTTTTCTAATGACATTGTTGAGAGATCATTTGTTTCTTCTATTGCAGTGATTTTCTTTTCCCAATCTGATGTGAGTGCACGAAGAATCTTTCTAACTTTTTCCACTTGAGTGTATTCCTTTCCAAGGGCTGCTAAGAAATTTATAATGTCAGTTAACCTTGCAATCATTTCTGAAATTATTTCATTCTCCTTCATTTTGAAGAGTTCAAACCTGTGAATAAGAACAGAAATTTTAGATTCTTTAACCTTATTAGTATCTTTATGTGTTACCTATAAAATCTGCCATATTTGATTTGCAAATTTGGTCGTTGACACACGATTGAATTCTTCTTTGTTCAAGGTACAGAAAAGCGCTTTCATTGCTTTGGCATCAAGGTTTGCAGACTTCTTTTGTTATTCACTCCACGTATTGTAATTAGTGATTGGCTTGGTGTATGGTGCTTCTACTATGTTCCATAGTTCATAGTTGAGTGATTGCAAATAAATCTTCATTCTACACTTCCAGTAGCTGTAGTTTGATCCATCAAATAATGGTGGACGTTGTGTAGAATGTCCTTCTCTGACTTATGATGAAGGAAACTCCATTGCCATCCTCGTTTGTAGGGTTTTGGCCGGGTATGCAGGGCTCTGATACCAAATGTAGGATTTAAAAATAATGTCAACACAAACACTAAAACAAAGATAAATAGTGTTAAATAAAATACTTGAAAGAAAGAAAATAAATCTCACAAAAATACAAACGCAAACACGAAAGATTTTATTCTAGTTCGGCCCTCTTGGCCTACGTCCAGTCCCCAAGCAATCCGCTTGAGATTTTCCTTATTCTAATTTTGTACACCCAAAATCAACTCCTTGTACACCACTTGACAAAATAACCTTTGCCAAATCCTTACAACTCTTCTCTACACCAAGAAGAAACTTTCTTGTACAACTCTTCTCTACAGCAAGAAGATACTCTTGTACAACTCTTCTCTTTGAATGATTACAAAATATCCTATAAGCCTTGAAACTTGTATGTGATTGTGAACAAGATTTCTTATAGGTGGACTCTCAGAATTCTTCACAATAGAATAGGAATTGTGTGAATAAATGAAAGTGGAAACTAGTTTTCTGGAAAACAGAATTTTTCAACAGAGTTTGGACAGAAAACTAAAGATATTGAATTGATGTGAACATCCTAGGACAACAGCTCTATTTATAGGTGAAATCAATGGTTAATTAGGGAAGTTATCAACTCAAATTTGAATATCAGAATATTGGATAAACACCAGAATAACAATAACTGTTTAACAGTCAGAAACTATCTATAGTCGACTAGGGCATGAGATTGGTCGATTAATAAAATAAGTTTTGCCTAGGTTAGTCGACTAGTCAAGAAAACAAGTCGATTATATCAAGACTGATACAGATGATCAGTTACAGAAAACTATAATTAGTCGACCAGCAGAAAGGATTAGTCGACTACAACTTGAATTAGTTGACTAATAGTGTGGGTAAGTCTACTATTGCTGTTTACAGTAAAGAAACAGAATATTGATAAATATCTGTGGAAAGACTTAGTCGACTACATAAAGGAGTAAGTCGACTGAGGATATATTATTCGATTAGACTTGGGTATAAGTCGACTATATGACTATATTGTGTGTGTGATCAAGGCTTTTAACAATCTATAAAAAATACATAAAAATAACCAATATCCTTGAGTAGTCTTGAGCACTTAGAACTCAGCATTAACTTTTGAGATAGAGTTTCAATGCATCTGCATCACAAATGTTATCATTAAAATCAAAGTTCCAACATTCTCTCCCATTTTTATGATGACAAGTTGTGTGCATATAACTCCTCCTGCAGAGAACATGTTGTAACAAAAAAATTATTCTCCCCCTACATAGAACAGGTTATAACAAATATAGAAAATAGGTGTTCTTCCCCTGCAAAAAATATATCATGATATATATATATATATATATATATATATATATATATATATATATATATATATATATATATATATATATATATATATTGCATTATCAAGTGTATAGAATAACTATTAGCAAGTATCCAATTTTTATAAGGTACCTATAAGATAAATATTTTGTATGGTACCAATTATAATAGAATAAAAAACAATTAACCTTTAGTAACTCAAACCCAATTTGAATTTGATTTTCATTTGCTAGTATAAACATAATCACAAGAATTACATACATGATGTATATATGATGCAATATAAGAATTTTTATCCACAATACTTCAATTTTTACGAATGCATATATATTTGTTCTTAATTCTTTTTGAAATAATATCAGTATTTCTTTTCACAAAAGAATTATATGGATTATGATTCTTTTCATAAACATATGTAGATTTATGTTTTGAAAATCCAAGACCAACATGTGCAGATTTTTCAATCTTATCTTTTGAAAATCCAATACCAAAATAATTATTTGAAATCTTTTGATAAGATAATAAATCAATTAAATTTTCTTTTCCTTTATTAAATTTTGTCACATTTTTCAAAATTTCTTCATACTTAATTTTGAAACTTGACATTTCTTTATCTAAAATTAAAATTCTAGAATTTAAAGAAATAGTTTCTCTTTTAAGCAAAACATTCTCTTTTAAGAAATTCTCATTATCCTTTTTCAATGATGATATAACTTTTTCAAAGTCATGTTTTTGAGAGTTTATAGAAGAAATTTGCGAAACATAAAATGAATTTTCTTTGTTGAGTCTTCCATTTTTCTTTGTTAAAATTTTATTTTTAATCTTTTCATTCTTAAGATCTTCATATAACTCATGAAATGCATCTAATAATTCAGTATATTGTACCTCATCTTCTTCTTGAGGCATAATAAACATTGGTAGTTTCAGTGGCTTTCTTCGTCTGAGAAAGCTAAATCACTATTCTCCCATGATGCTTGATAATCTTTCTTCTTTTTGTTGAACTTGTTGAACTTTAAAACTTACCTTACTTCAAGAACTTTCTGAATTTTCTTGAGAGCATTGCCATCTCCTCTTCATCATCATCTGAATTGTCTATATCTAAGGATCTATGGAAGGCAAGTACTTTTTTCTTTGATTGAAGTTGATGTTCATCATTCATTCGATCTTCAAGTTGCACTTCATATGCCATTAAATTACCAATAAGGTTTTCTAATGACATTGTTAAGAGATCATTTGCTTCTTCTATTGTAGTGATTTTCTTCTCCCAATCTGATGTGAGTGCACGAAGATTCTTTCTAACGTTTTCCACTTGAGTGTATTCCTTTGCAAGGGCTGCTAAGAAATTTGTAATCATTTCTGAAATTATTTCATTCTCTTTCATTTTGAAGAGTTCAAACCTGTGAACAAGAACAGAAAATTTTGATTCTTTAACCTTATTAGTACCTATATGTGTTCCCTGTAAAATCTGCCATATTTGATTTGCAGATCGGGTCGTTGACACACAATTGAATTCTTTTTTGTTCAAGGCACAGAAAAACGCGTTCATTGCTTTGGCATCAAGGTTTGCAGACTTCTTCTGTTCTTCACTCTACGCATTGTAATTTGTGGTCAGCTTGGTGTATGGTGTTTCTACCATGTTCCATAGTTCATAGTTGAGTGATTGCAAGTAGATCTCCATTCTACACTTTCAGTAGCTGTAGTTTAATCCATCAAATAATGGTAGAGGTTGTGTAGAATGTCCTTCTCTTAATTGTGATGAAGGAAACTCCATTGCCATCCTCGTATGTAGGGTGTTGGCTGGATATGCAGGGCTCTGATACCAAATGTAGGATTTAAAAAAAATTGTCAACACAAACACTAAAACAAATATAAATAACGTTAAATAAAATACTTGCAAGAAAGGAAATAAATCTCAGAAAAATGCAAACGCAAACATGAGAGATTTTGTCCTAGTTCGGTCCTCTTGACCTACGTCCAGTCCCCAAGAACCGCCCTGAGATTTTCCTTATCCTGATTTTGTACACCCAAAATTAACTCCTTGTACACCACTTGACAAAACAATCTTTGCCAAATCCTTACAACTCTTCTCTACACCAAGAAGACAACATTTTTGTACAACTCTTCTCTACAGCAAGATGATACTCTTGTACAACTCTTCTCTTTGAATGATTACAAAATTCCTATAAACCTTAAAATTTGTATGTGATCGTGAATAAGTTTCTTATAGGTGGACTCTCAGAATTCTTCACAATAGAATAGGAATTGTGTGAAGAAATTAAAGTGGAAACTAGCTTTCTAAAAAATTGAATTTTTCAACAGAGTTTGGACAGAAAACTAATGATATTGAATTGGTGTGAACATCCTAGAACAACATCCCTATTTATAGGTAAATTCAATGGTCAGTTAGGGAAGTTTTCACAACTCAAATTTGAATATCAGAACGTTGGATAAACACCAGAATAACAATAGCTATTTAACAGTCAGAAACCGTCTATAGTCGACAAGGGTATGAGATTAGTCGACTAATAGAACAATTTTTGTCTGGGTTAGTCGACTAGTCAAGAAAGCAAGTTGACTATATCAAGACTGAAACAGATGATAAGTTTCTGCAAACTATAATTAGTCGACAAGCAGAAAAGATTAGTCGACTACACTTGAATTAGTCGACTAGCAGTGTGGGTAAGTCGACTAATACTGTTTACAGTAAAGAAATAAAATGTTGATATATATCTGTGGAAAGACTTAGTCGACTACATAAAGGAGTAAGTCGACTGGAGAATATATTAGTCGATTAGACTTGGGTATAAGTCGACTAAATGACTATATTGTGTGTGTGATCAAGGCTTTTAACAATCTATAAAAAATACACAAAAATAGCCAATATTCTTGAGTAGTCTTGAGCACTTAGAACTCAGCATTAACTTTTGAGATAGAGCTCCAATGCATCTACATCATAAATGTTATCATCAAAATTAAAGTTCCAACAAAACTCCTGTCATCTTGGGACGTCTGTTCCATGCAACTGCCAATGCAATTATAAATTGTTGAAATGAATCCATGAGATTGACCTTTGGAGACATGACTAAGAAAGTCAATGTTTTCAACTTAGGTAAACACCCCTACGACATGAAGACAACCCTTTGACGTCAACCTCATTGAAAATGTGACTAGTGAGCATAGAGAGGAGATAGAATTAGAAGCAAAGTATGATACCGAATTAGATTATGAGGATTTCAGCCTTGACGAGATAGTCAATTCTACGATTAAGTGGGCATCAAGCCTAAGTTCATTAGATCAAGAGCCAATAAGTTTTACTCCAACTATCAAGTCATTCCCTTCCTTAGAGCTAAAAATCTTGCCCAAGCAACTCAAGTACACCTACTTAGGTGAACAAGAGACTATTCCAGTCATAGTTGCATCCAACTTGACTAACGGGCAAGAAGAAAACCTTATGAGATCCTTAAAAAACATAGAGAAGCCATTGCTTGGACGATGACTAACATAAAGGGATTAAATCCGACTATAGTTCAATATTGAATCCATCTAAATGAAAAGGCAAAACCAAAGAGGGACCCACAACGTAGGTTAAACCCTATCATGCAAGAAGTCGTTCAAGCTGAAATAGTGAAACTTTTAGATAATGGGATAATTTATTCCATTTCTGATAGCCAATGGGTCTGCCCAGTCCATGCGGCACCTAAGAAATCCAGTTTTACCATGGTAGAGAATGACAAACAAGAGTTAGTTCAAACACAACTCCCTACAAAGATTCGAGTTTGCCTTGATTACCGTAACTTAAATGCTGCCATCGCAAAGACAATTTTTCTCTTCCATTTATCGATTAAATGCTTGAACGATTAGCGGGCCACGAGTATTACTATTTCTTAGACGGTTACTCGGGGTATAACCAAATCCCTATAGCCCTGGAGGACCAAGAGAAGACAATGTTCACATGTCCATTTGGGACCTTTGCGTATCGCTGAATGCCTTTTGGTTTATGCAACACCCCCGCGATATTTCAACGTTACATGTTAACTTTATTCTCCGACATAGTCGAACGTTTTTTAGAGATCTTTATGGATGATTTCTCTGTTTATGGAGACTCTTTCGACCAATGTCTCCTTCATCTAGAACTTATACTCAAACGATGTACCGAAAAGAATTTGACGTTAATTTGGGAAAAGTGCCACTTTATGGTACAACATGGGATTGTCCTAGGTCATTAGATCTCTAGAAAATGGATTGAAGTGGACAAGGCAAAGAAGAGGTCATAGACAAGCTTCCCATACCCAAATGTATGAAAGACATCTGTCCTTCTTAGGACACGCTGGTTTCTACCGTAGGTTCATCAAAAATTTTAGCAAAACTGCTAGATCCTTAACTATCCTTTTAGTAAAGAAGTGCCCTTCATCTTTGATGACGAATGTCTTAACGCCTGGGAAAAGCTCAAAATGGAACTTATCTCTGCGCCTATAATTTCTGCCCTAGATTGGTCCAAGCTATTTGAGATCATATGCGATGCTTCTGATTTTGCCATAGGTGTTGTCTTAGGACAACGCATAGACAACAAGTAGCATGTATCTACTATTCAAGTAGGATTCTTAATGATGTGCAATTGAACTATACTACAACCGAGGAGGAATTCTTGACAGTAGTATTCACATTGGAAAATTTTCGTTCATACCTACTTGGGACCAAAACCACCATATTCACCGACCATTCCACACTTCAATACCTAATGCTCAAGAAGGACATGAAGGCCTGACTCATTCGTTGGATCCTCCTCCTCAAGAGTTTGATCTCGAAATTCGAGAAAAAAAATGGTGTCGAAAACGTCATCGCTGATCACCTTTCTCGTGTTCCAAATGCCCCTTCCAACGAGTTATCAATCAATGATAACTTCCCGATGAACAACTCTTAGCTACTTTTAAGGAACCATGATTTGCCGACATAGTCAACTACTTAGTCACAAACCAAACCACATCTCATTGGTCAAAACAAGATGTATATCATTTCTTGTCTCAAGTCCGATATTTCATTTAGGAGGAACCTTATCTTTAAATATTGTTCTGACCAAATCATTAGGAGATGCATTCCCGATGAGGAAGTGAAGAGTGTTGGTCCAAAGGCCCATCGCTCTAGTTTTGATGATAATTAACTCATGTAGTTATAGTACTAATGATCTTGTGTTTATATAGTTTCAGATATTTGATCAAGATCTTAGTCGTGTTTAGCTTCAACAAAAGATTCAAAGTCAAGTTTTGAAGCAACACGTGTTGATTCAAGAACTCGCGCATCAAGATCGCATCAAGTACTCAATAGGACTCTAGCTATTGGATCAAGGTTTGGACCAAGTAAAGATGGAGAAGAAAACTTTCAAGAAGACTTGTGTCGTGTTTGTAAGTGTTAAGATTTATTTTTAGATAAAATGTAAAGGATAGATTAGTTGTGGATTGCTCAAGCTCATATACACACACATACAAAATTTATATGTGTTTTCATAAAGATGGTTTTGATTTTAGAAAATACCGTTTTGATTTTGAGTTTCAAAGTATACATCTTTATGTTTCATGATTAGAGTTCATCAAAACAAGTTTATATGGTTTATATGTGTTTTGGATTTCATCCATGCACATTGTTGGTTCAAAAGTTTAGAAAAATTTATTTGGTGATTCTACACATATGTTTAGGTTTTTGTATTCATCAAAACTTATTTTAGAGCTTATTATCAAAAACATAGATATTTCATCTTATATATGTATTGGATCATATCCATACACACTAAGCTTCAAAAGTGTTTAAAATATCTGATTTTTGTATTTAGAGAAGTTTTGGAAAAATCGTCTTTCAATTTAAAGATTGTTTTTAAAAATACGGATTTTTTACTTAAGGTAAAATTTCTATATTAAAAAATGGTTCACAATGTTTGTAATATGTGTTGATTTTTTATCACACATATTTGTACTTCAAAGTATTTCAATGAACTTATTTTTGTAGATTCTTAGTGATTTTATGGGATTTTATAAGAGTTTTGAAAACCAAGTTTTTATCCCTAAGATTTGTTGACCAGGCCTTCTGCCGGTCAACCGTGCGGTCGACCTATACAGAAGTCGGTCGACCGCCCGGTCGATCAATGTGCACAGAGTGCAAGACCATTTGGCTTGAGGGCCGGTCGACCGGGCGGTCAACCGCTATGGCCCGGTCAACCGATCGGTCGACCGTCTAGAGAGCTTTGCTCTGGATCTGGCCTCGGTCGATCAGGCGGTCAACAGGCAGGTCAAGCCCAGGGCACGGCTGATCGGAACGGTCGACCGGCAGGCCCTAACAGTCAGAAATTTGACCGTTGGCCGATCGACTAACAAGTCATTTTGACCTGCAGTTTGACCCCAACGGCTAGTTTTTGGGAGTCTATTTAAGGGGGGCTGTTTTATACAAGATTTTGAGAGGGTTTCAAGCCAGTTTTTCCCATCTCTCTTGGAGGTTTTCTCCACTTATTTTGGGGCAAATATTTTCTTATCAAAAGAGAGTTTTTCAAGAGTGTTTTTAAAAGAGATTTCTTGAGTTTTTCACTACTACTCTATCTAGTTTTTCTCATACCAACTTGAGCTTTTCATTGCTATATCAATCCTTTAGGGATCTTTATTGTGAGATTTATTTTTGTGATCAAGAGAAGTATTACAAGGTTTCATCCTTGTATTGTGAGGAGTTGTAGAGGTTGTGGCCTCGGTGAAGAGAGCTTTGTTGTGATCAAGTGAAGTGATCACCTAGTGTTCTGACGTGTGGTTGGAGGAGTTGTAAGAGGTGCGGCCTCGGCAAGCTAGTATGCTTGCGTGTGTTATTCTTGTGAAACAAGTGAGGGACTTGCGGGTCCAAGAGTTCTAGTGTGAACTCGTTGTAGGTGTTGTGGCACCGAGTGATCCAGTGGGATCGATTCTAGTGGAAATCCTTCATAGTGTTGAAGGCGGGGACGTAGAGTAAGGGTGCTCGAATCTTGAAACAATTCTCCTGTGTTTGCGATTGCTCTCTCTCTCTCTCTCTCACTTATGTTTATATATCTTGCATGCTTATATTATTATCTTTTTATATGCTTGATATACTTGTGCTTAATTGATATATGCTTGGGATTATTTGCTCATACTTGTATTCAACCAAGAGAGCCATAGTGACACCTCAACTCTTAATCTAGAGGAATCTTGAGGAGATAGTCCAGATCCTTTCACCGGGAATTCGACTACACTCTCGTGTGTGTTAGCTTAATAGCTTTAGTTTGCATAAGTAGTTTTTAATTCCGCATCATTATCATTAGATTAGCTAGTACACCTATTCACTCCCCCTCTAGGTGTATTTTCAAAGAGTCTCTAACCTTTTGTCATGAGCTTGCATGCGGTGGATACTTTGGTCCCCGTAAAACAGCTCAAAACGTTTTACAGAGCGGGTTGTATTGCCCACTTTGTTTAAAGATGCATTTGAATTTTACAAGACGTGCACAAGATGCCAAATGATAGGAAGGATTTTGAAACGTATTATGATGCCCTTAAACCCAATTCTAGAAGTAGAACTCTTAGACGTTTGGGGCATTGACTTTATTGGTCCTTTTTCTAACTCATCTGGGCCTAATACATCTTGGTGGTTTTGGATTACATACCAAATGCGTTGAAGCCATCCCTTGTAAGACAAATGACAACAAAGTTGTTGTCAAGTTCTTAAAAGAAAATATCTTTTCATGTTTTGAAACCCCTCGTGCAATAATTAGTGATAATGGTTCACATTTTTGCAACAGAACTTTTGAAGCTCTTAGGCGAAAATATGTCATAACATACAAGTTATCCACACCTTACCATCCCCAAAACCAGTGGGCAGGTAGAAGTCTCAAATAAACAAGTTAAACTTATCTTTGAAGACCGTGAATCAAAACAAGAAGGACTGGTCCACAAATTGATGGATGCCTTATGGGCATATAAGACCGCCTTTTAAATGATTCTAGGAATGTTTCCTTATAGGTTAGTCTTTGGAAAGACTTGCCACCTTCCTGTCGAGTTAGAGCACCGAGCCTTATGGACAATTAAGCAGCTGAATTTTGATCTAGATAAGCCTGGTGCACTTCAAAAATTACAAATTTCAAACTTTAGGAATTAAGGAACGAGGCGTACGAAAATGCAAGGATTAAGATTTTTCATGATTAGTTTATCATAAGAAAAACTTTTGTCCAGGACAAAAAGTCTTACTCTATAAATCTAAAGTTCATCTTTTTCTAGGAAAGTTGAAATCAAGATGGAGAGGGCCATTCGTTGTTAAGACTATGTTTCCACGTGGATCCATAGAAATATGCGACCCTAAGAATGGTAATGAATTCAAGGTAATGGTCAGTGTTTTAAACTATTCTTGAAATCAGTACCGAAAGCAGACACAACCATGGGTATTTTTGACCCAATGTATCGGTAACTCTACCTCTTTGGCATTTTATTTCATGCATTTATACATACATTCATATATTGAGGACAATACATGAGATAGGTGTGAGGGAGAGTTTACTAACATGCTAACATAGGTATATTTTTTTCCTTTTTAAAAAATTTAAAAAGGAAATAATTCTTTGATTTATTTTTGAAAGTAATTAAGTTAATTTTAAGGAATAGGAAAAATAATTAGGATTTCTTACTATTCGGTCAAAATAATATTATTTGTTTGATTTTTAGATTTAGGAAAAAAATTGAAAAAGTAATTTAGTCTTGATATTTTTACCTTGATGAAATATGCATGCTTTATATACTTACACACTTGAGATTAAAAAAAAGACTCTTGCGTCTTAGAAAAAATATATATAAAATAAACAAACTTAATTATTGATTAGCTAGATACTTTGGCCTAAGAAAGCCTTAGTATTTACGCGAAAGGTAATTAGGTAAGTTTGAAAAAAAAAGAGAAAAATATATAATTTATGTATTAACACATCTAATAATCAATTAGTTAGGTATTAGGGCCTCAAGAAGCCTTGATACTTACACAGAAATTTAAATGAGTTAAACATATTAAAAAAAAAGAAGTACTTAAAGGGAAACGAAGTGGTAATACTTCAAACTTCTGCAAATAATAATAATAATATTATATATATATAAGGCATAAGAGTTAAAGTTGAAAAATCCCAACTGAAAATTCACGATCACAAAGGTGCATATGACTTAGGGTAAAATAAAAGACTAAGTGAGAAATTCAATCTTAATCCTAACATAAATTGATAATAAAATATTTGCATCAAGATTAAGTATAGGAATGAAATTTGATAATCCTAAGACTTATAGATTACTTGATTTCCTAAAAAAAATATCTCAAATATTCTTCTCTTTCAAAAAAAATGAATTTCGAAAATACTAACATTTTGTTTTTCTTTCTTTATGAATTTTGTGGGTGTAATTCACTGAAAATTCTTACGAGACAACACTCGTTCTCTAGGGGTAACCTAGAGGTTAACGGCTGCTGCATGTGCTAAGTGCAATTGTGATTCCTATGAAAGTGAGATTAGGTTAGATTAGTTCTTTTTTATTTTTACTCGAGGATGAGCAAAAAGATAGGTATGGGGGTGGGATTGATCATCAATAATGCATATTTTTAGTCACAATTTCATATTATATTTTATAAAACATTACTATTTAATTTATTTATTGTTTAGTAATGTGCAGGCCTCCATAATCCAAAAGAAAGCCCACAAGAATCCCAAAAGCCACAATTATCATGAAAATAAAGATTAATTTGGGAGGATAAAGGAAGCTTCTATTCTCTCCCATTTTAATTTGGCATTTTAAATTAATTTAATTTAAATTTAGAAGAGGAAAAAGATAGAACAAGATGAATCCTCATCCCAATTAAAGATAGAGGTGGACTTCTATTTAAATCTGATTGCTTGCACCACAAGATGAAGATAAAGGGGAAAAAATCTGAATTTACTCAGAGTTAGAGATACTTGATCTCCAAGTTATCTAGAAGATCGACATATTTTAAAATTCGAGAATCAAAACAAAGATTCTGAGGATAGATCTCCACATGAACAGACAAGATGAAGCCACCTGCCAAAACGCGTGACCAAACGCCACAGAAATGCTACGGCAAGCCCTTTTTTGCCGCGAAAATGCGGCGATCCTGGGCCGCGTGCATGGAGTTTTGGAGGAGGTGTTCTACTGGGACTCTACGTCTCAAATCTCTTATAAATACCCCTGAAGAGCAAAGAACAAAAACATCTCAGAGATGAGTACAGAATTATTTGTTTAGAAATTTATTTTCGAATTTCCATTGTATTATCTAGCTTTTAATTTGAAGAAGAAGATTTTTGAAGAAGAAGAAGGACTTTGTAATTGGCCAGTGACAATCAATAAAAGATTCATTTTTCTTTTCATCTCTCTTGTTCTTTAATTTTGTTGTTATTGCTTTAGTTTTCTATTTTCTTT